>PVKU01004128.1:0-155859 GCA_004027475.1 Anoura caudifer
TTTTTTAACATGTCTAATGAGATATAATTCATGTACCATAAAATTTGCCAACTTAAAGTGTGCATTCAACTGTTTTTACTGTATCCACAGAGGTGTGTAAACATCACTGCAGTATAATTAGCATTTTCCCACCTTCCTCTTTCCAGCCCTTGATAACCACTAACCTGCTTTCTTTACTGTCTATTCTGGTATCTCATATAAATGAACTTGTTTAATATGTGGTCTCTTGTAGCTGACTTGCTTCAATGAACATAATCTTTTCAAGATCCATCCATGTTCTATCAGGCATCAGTAGTTCATTCCATTTTTGATTGTTGAGTACTATTCCATTGTGAAGATGTGCCAATTTTGTTTATCTATTCATCGGTTCACAGACATTGAGGTTGTTTCTAGTTTTGGGGTATTATGAGTTATAATGCAGTTATGAACAGTAATGTACAAGTTTTGTGTAGGCACTTTTTTTATTTCTCTTGGGAATGAAAAACACATGAGTGTAATTGTGTAATTACTGGGTAATATGTTAATTCTAGGCAGAACTTTTTGATGTACTGCTAAACTGTTTTCAAAGTGGATGCATCAATTTAAATTCTCACCAAGAAAATATAAAGGTTCAAAGTTCTCCACGTGCTCACTAGTTACTCAACAGTTGTCACTGTCTGTCCTTTTTATTGCAGCCATCCTAATGATGTGAAATGGTATCTCATTGTGGTTTTAATTTGCATAAGTTTAATTTATTTTTTATTTCAGTTTTCCTGAATAAGACTCTTTGTAAATATAGTAGTATGAATACATTGAATCCCAGCTTCCAACCCATTGAAGTCAGCACTGAACTTTAAAGATAATAAATATCCTGAAAACTTAGATATTTACAATTTGTGCTTTAGCTTGCTGTAAATACAAGTATTTCAAATATGCTACTAAAAAGACTTCCCTACACCCACTGATTTGATTTTAACAATAGGCCCTGCCTAGAAAACAATAGTAATTTTTTCCTTTGGCCATGCTGCTTATTTTTTAAAATTTCAAATTATTTCATTACATAGTGATATTAATGTATTATTTACAAAGTGGTAGATTTATATTCTTTTCTGAGTGTGTGTGGTTTTCTTCATAAGAAATAACTTTTTATGGTATTTTCATCTGAACATTGCTTCAGATGTTTTTATAATGTTCAAACATCACAAAGTTTCCATTTTGCAACTTAACTTTGGAGCCTGCTGAATGTGTTTATTGCCCTATATCCTAAATACCTATATCTTGAAAGAAGCTGCTGTGCAAGGCACAGCCTACTGAGTCATTTTCAAAATGCAGAGTGTAGGGAGCAGGTGTTCAGTTGTGAGTAAAGGAGTAAAACAAAGTTACAAACTGGGTGAGTTAGTAACATAGGATACATAAACTGTATTTTCAGAATCATAGTTAAATTTGTTTATTTAATTTTCAAATTCTTTACTAGAATGCCCCATCCCTTAGAGATCAACTATATCTACCATAAGACATATTATACCACTCCATATTGTTCACCTCAATCAAATTTTCTTGTGCATAAAAGCCATGGCAGGTTACTCATTATCTCTTTCTCTTTAAAATAACTCAGAGTCCATAAGAATTTTCTCATGAGAAGATACAGTGTACTCACTTCACAAATTGTGGCCTTTGAACCCTAAAAGAGCTCATCACAGGGATTAGTACAAGTAATGTATTTGATATACCCTTAAGCACTGAAAGAAAGAATAAATAAAAAGAAAAAATACAAATATACTATTATATATTATACTATCATATATTATTTTAGCATCATACTTGACATTTCTTGAAAAGATATAAAGTTCATTTATACAAGTCTCTGCAACATGAATGTCATTACCATAATAACTAATATTTATTGATCATTTCTGTACTTTAAGCATTTTGTAAATATGACATATGTATATGTGTGTGTAAATAACCCTATGAAGTAAATACTATTAAGACCTCTATATTTTACAGACAAAGAAATGCAATTGAAGTGTTAAGTAGTTTGCACAATGTGAAACTTGGATAGGATGGGCAGTCAGAATACAAACCCAGGCAGTCAGGTTCTACAGCCATTCTCTTAAATACCCTATAGTTAAGCCAAAATATTGATCCCACATTTTCTATTCAAAAGGAGCAATTAAACATAAACACTTACCCCTCTTTCTACTAAGATCCTAATGAAAGTGAAAGAAATGGGAAAAAATAGTCTCTAATAATACTGGAAAAAGTTCTAGAATAACAAAGATATTTTAATGAATTTCTGGAGAAAAGTAATATATGGAAGTACATTGACAGTCTGCTAAAGAAAGAAGACAGTCCAAAAAACACTGAAGAGAAATCTGAAATAAGCATGGAATGTATTTTTCTTGGCACCAAGCTCAGTTTGGTGATTCAGAGAATAGGGAGAACAATAAATTCAGTCAGTGGTTGAAAGGCAGTCTTCAGGAAGAGCAGCCAAACAGCCCCGAGCCTCCACACTTAGACAGGGACAGCAAGGTCAGGGCTCCTCTGGTAAATCTGGCCTGAGACTGGTTAAAATAACCTGGGTACATTCACCTGGGAAAACCTAGGCTCCTGGGTTGGGAACCAATATCCTAGGATTAAGATATCTTTGTTCTGGCACTGAATGAAGTGCAGTCTGTCTAACACTGAAATCTATTATCCCTAAAGCAAATACGACAAGGAGACACTTCCCATGTACAAAGAAACCAGGGGGAAACAGATCTATGAGTCTCCTGAGGAAATCCAAAGCAGTTTCTCTGATTGTCAACAGAGTTCTCCATAAATCTGGTTGGATAATCAGGACTACCAGACAACTGAGAAGGGTAACACAAAGAGAAAAACCATATTGAATAAACTAAAGAAATGGACCTGGAGGGAAAAAGATTATAGATGGAACATAAAAGAAGACTTTAGGATGTAGAATTAAACAACAAAGAGGAGAATACTAGAGGCAAGAGAGGGAGGATCAATTTAGAAAATTTAGTTTTCATCTAATTAGGACCACCGCACAAAGTGTCCTGAGAAAGTGGAGAAGAGGGAATAATGAAAAAATGAGCTAACCTGGCTGGTGTGGCTCAGTGGATCCGGTGCTGGCCTGTGAACCAATGGGTCGTCGGTTTGATTCCAGTCAGGCACTTGCCTGGGTTGCAAGGGCCAGGTCCCCAGTAGGGAGCCCAAAAGAGGCAACCACATATTGGTGTTTCTCTCCCTCTCTATCTCCTTCCCTCCCCCTCTTTCTAAAACTAACTAAATAATTTTTTTTAAATAAAGCACTTATAATTCCCAAGGAAGAAAAAGATAAGTGTTTATTATCTAAAAGAACTACAAAAGATATAGAACTAAATATCTCCTAGTGAAACAGCAGGACCTCAAAAATCAATAGATTATCCCAAATAGCTTTCTAAGATGAAACACAAAACACAACCGGTTGCTTATAAATTAATGAAAAACAAATGGGGATTAGATCTTATTAGTGATCCCAGAGTCTGCAAGAAATTGGAATAGCCTCAATGTTTCAAAGGAAAATGACTTTGTATCTAAAATATATATCTGGATGTATAATTAGATATCATTCAAGTGTAAGGGCAAACAGAAATACTTTTGCAACATGTGAAAACTAAAAGCTTTAATACATGTACACTTCTTTTAAAAAAACAAAGCAATATTCCAGAAAAAAATTTAAAAAGATTCAGAATAAGAATAAACAAGTTATCATAAATGAGATTAATATTTAATTTTTATTTATTTCTTATTTTTAAATTTTCTTTAATTTTAATTAAATATATTGGGATGATAGTGGTTAATAAGATTATATAAGATAAACCACCTGTGTACTGCATTGTGTGCCCACCACCCAAAACCAAAACCCCTCTTTCACCACATATTTGACCCCTTTCACCCTTTGCTAAGGCCCAGACCACTTCTCTCTTGTAATCACAATGCTGTTGTTGGTTTCTATGAGGTTTTGCTCATGTTTTTTTGGTATATTCACTTGTCACTTTCAGTTTTATATACTACATGTGAGTGAAATCATATGGTTCTTAACTTTTTTTGTCTGGCTTATTTCACTTAGCTAATATTTTCAAGATGCATCCATGTTATCACAAATGGCAGTATTTCATCTATTCGTAATGGCTGGGTAGAGTTCCATTGTACACATATCTGTGCCACATCTTCTTTATCCAGTTTTCTAGCGAAGAATGCTCGGTTCTTTCCATAAGTGATATACATTGAATTTTTACAATTTTTTATAAAATAACAGTTTTCATCCAATATTTGTTAATAGTTTCAGGTATACAACATTGTAGTTATATTAGTGGATGTAGCTAAATATTAATAAAGGAAGGAAGCAAAGGGAGTCAAACATTATTAAACATAATAAACTAGTAGGCAGAAGCCTGCTTGCTTCACCAGGAAATCACAGTTTCACATACTCCTCAGGGATCCACCCCACAGTTCTCTGGGGGAAGGGACAGAACAATAAAGGGGGAGGTGAGCACATATGCAATAGGATACAGGATGGTGACCACAGAGGCCTGCAAGTCTAGCCTGGCAGGGAAATAGATTGGTTAGGGGATGGGCCCATCAGAAGCCTAGAAAAGGTTGGGAAATACACTGGTTACTCTGAAAAAGAGTGTCAGAACCACTGAAAATATAATCAGCCTAACACAAAGCTCCCTTCTCTCTCTCCTGGTAACATGTGCTTACCCAGTTTGTTCCCATGATCTCTCCATAGCAGCCATGTGGAACTAGTGGCCTGGCAAAACAGACTCCACATGCAGGCCCAGCTGGGGTACAGCCAGGAAAACAAGCTAAGCTAACTGGATGGTGATAAAAGCTGGACAGGACTAGGCTGTGCTATGGACTTATCTTTGGTATGGCACAAAATGTCTGGACGCTAGCCCTATTTCTGGGCCTTATGAGGGCAAGATTGGGCTTTTTTCATGACAGGACAGATAAGATGGGACATTGAAAACGCAGGGGAACTACTTTGAATTTGCATCAGGTGACACAAATAAATGTCATCACCAGACCTCATCTTGCCCCTAAGATCTACTGGAATGCTTCCCTTGAGACACCAAAAATATCTCATTTCCATCAGCAAAAGTTAGATAATCATTATACTTTATAAGTATTCCCCCTGATGTTTCCAGTATACAGCTGGTACCATACATAGTTATTACAATATTATTGTCCTGCGCTGTAATTTACATCCTCATGATTATTTTGTAACTGCCAATCTGTACTTGTCAATCCCTTCACCCAGCCCGACAACTCTCCCCCCCAGCTAGCAGCCTCAGGCAAGGAAAGCAAAAGATAAACAAATGGAACTACATCAAACTAAAAAGTCTTTTTCACAGCAAAGAAAACCATTAACAAAATGAAAAAAAATTCAGTTTTCTATATTGACCATGCATCATTCAATAGGTCTCACTGATTCTTCATGGTCCCACTTAAGGAATCAAATAGACATTGGGAAGCTTTGTTTGGCAGGGGTAGGAGAAGGAGGGCAAAGGAGACTCCTGCAGCATGCTAGAAACTCAAGCTTTCACAGTGATAGAGGTCAGAATCCAAAACCCTTTTAAATATTACAGTGCACATTGGATGTATAAAAACAAAAAATGGCATTTTAACTTTATATTCATTCTTAGCCATAACATAAGCTTAAAATAAAAACTTATAAACTCAAAATAAAAATTTAATTTATAAAGTATAAGTTAAACCAATGAATACAGAATGACCATTCATAAATATATTCCAAGTAAATATAAAAATATTCTCAGTTTAACAAAGTAAACTGTTTTTTTGTTTTATTTTGTTTTGTTTTTAATTAGGGAACCAGGGCTTCAGTTATTAGCTCATTGATATTGATTCAATAGATGCCAAGGGACAATAGATATACCTAAGAAGAGTAGAAAAATGAGTCTCTATTCTCTATGTACAGTCCAGAGGAATCAGAAGTAAACACTTGTAGGGCATTCAAAAGGTGTGAAGAATCAGGAGAAATGAGGGACTTTTAAGTTTAACAAATTGTGTTTTTTTCTAAATATGAATCATGTAATGCTGATGATTCAGTGTCTTACAGTTCACTAACTTCAAATCACAACTGTGCATCTATTACTGAATTTATGACTCTTGAAGCTGTATATACTCAAATAATGTAAATAATTCTGGCAAAGAATATGCTTTCTTTCCAGAAGGTCATGAGAAGTGCTGATACAGTATGAGACCACCAGTGGCCTCTGATACCAAACTCCCTTATGAATTCCAACTTGCTTTCAAGTGAACAAGCTATCCTTATGCTTCTAACATGAATCTGTATTATTATCATACAGAAATTCTGAAAATCAGTCTTAGATGACTATATCAATTAGCTTTGTACATAAAAGCCAGATATTTCATAGAATGCAACCCCTAATGAAAGCCTAATTGGAACAATTGACCTCAATAATCTTCTTCTTGTTGGGTCCTCATAAATTTAATATACCTATCTACTTTTAACGTGTATTACCTCTGTCCATGTAGGCTTTAGTTATGCTGTTAGCAAAGCATCATTAAGTAAGGAAAATGGAGAATTATTAGAAAACTCATTCATTGTCAACAGAAATAAAATTTAGAAGAATGAACTTATGTGTCCTACAGTATCTTGTAAAGAAGTCCAAATTTACACTGGTTTTGTAATTTACGGAAGGAAATTTGATTAATCACAAAAAGCCAAGTGTATTTTTAAAATATGCTTCTTGGCAATTTCTTCATTCTATGAATAATACTAAAAGACAGCATAAAAAATTTGTTTTACACATGTAAGTGAGAAAACTAAGTTTTCTTTCAAAGACTGAATGCTAAGTGATTTTCTTTAATTAAAGTCATAAAGTCAAACTGTGCATATATAAAGCATAAGGATTCAAATTTTTACAAATTTAATGATGTGGGTTATACTAAATTAATTAGCAGGCTTTGAATACTAATCTAATTGTAAGGGTCTTATTCTGTATGACTTCAGAGTTATTTTGTTTATCTCACAAGAAAGCTGAGGCAGCTCACAGCACCTAATATGAGATAGCAGTACCTCATTATCCAGACATTTCTTACCTGGACAGGGCACTTTTTAGGACAAAGCTGAGAACATGAAAATTAGCAAATGTGTCCAGAAATAGTCTAATAAGCAACTCAAATTTGTTGATTTGCTGATAGAACATCTTTTCAGACATATTGAAAGCAGTGTGCTTTATTTTATACATACATTTTATAGCTTTGCCCATGATTAAAGCAAACTGTTGGCATGAAAGAGTCCAACTGAAACTGAAATGAACAAGAAAACTAAATATTATGAAAGTCATCCCAAGGACTCAGAATGTAGAATGAAAAATACAGAAATGTCTGGAAAACAACATAAAGGCAAATAAAACTTGATGTTTTCTCAGGGCAATGTAATATGAAAAATTTTCCAGAAATATCAATTGTTGAGAAAGTTAACATTGCAGACAGATGAGGAACTACAAACTAAGTATGGTTACCTTAGCACACCAAAAATGTCCTCTATGTACATAGACGTGTATGCATGATCTTTCTACCTAATTTTTAGTTCTTGTAAGGAAGGAATATGTTGTGTGCTTCCTCACAGGTCTGAAATGGAACACAAAAAGCAATGTTTAAAAGGTTTTTTGGTGACTTCTTGATTCAGTTCCAACGTATAAATGGTTCAGAAGTTATTACTCCTGTCTTTGCAAAAGAAAATAAAAGCTGGGAAAATGCAAATCAGTGATTTCTTGACAGTGTCAGATTACTGAGGTTGTAGAGCAGACTGTCATCTGGAAAACTGGAGACAGAGGTGGATCCAGTAAGCCGACGCCTGCTTATCTCAGAAGCAGAAAATGTTAGCATCAAAACTGTGAGAACAAAGAAATGGTAATTTTTACCAACTGTGGGAAACTGAGTGTATGTAAATGAGCCTAAGAATAAAGAAGCACCTGAAGGAGGGTTACATTCCTAGGGAAATCCCAGGATCATGAGGCATTTTAGGAAACCCACCAGGTTCTCATGGTAAATTCCGCAATGATCCCCAGTAGCTCTGGCAGGAGGGAGAGAGTGACCATAGTAAAAAGTGCCAGGAGCCCTCCCTACCACGAAGTCCAACTCTCAGGGGTGCAGATTTTCAAGAGTCTTATCTCAGTTGGGGGAAAGATGTTACTTCCAGATCATCTCCCTCTAGCTTTTCTTTCTCATCAAAAGAAGAAAAATAGTCAATTAGTTAACAGGCTTCAGAGTGTCAAAAATTGTGTTATGAACACTGCAATTAGAGAAGGGATTGGGAGTATGGAGGAGTGCTATACTTAACTAGAAAAATGTTGATAAATATCACATCTCAGAGACTCAGGATCACTCAAAGACTGAGATTTAATCAGAAAATTATAGAATTTTCTCCCTTCCCCATACCTTTCCTCCACACCAATAGGACTCCAAAATAATAACAATAAATTACAACGAAAAGAGTTGCAAGACACAGACTCTACCTGAGGAAAAGTATTAGGGAACCCCAAAGTCAAGAGTAGAAGCAAACACAAGTGCACAAGAGGAATCTGAAGCCTCTGGCACCTACACAGATACAGCAAACATTAAACACAGCCCCACTGCTGGGAGAATATAAACTATCACACTAATGGCCTATTAACTTCAGTTAGTTTATATTGTCCAATGCAACATGTCCAGCTTTAAACGACAATAACAAAAAATTACACATTATGCCAAAGGCAAGAAGAAACAGTCAGAAGAGACAAGATTACTGCAGACTGAAAAGTGAAACGGATGACAGCACTATCACAAGGGTTGTGAGGCAGGAATTGGAAACGAGTACCTGTCCTCATGCTGTTGGAAGGAGCACTTATGCCAATTAAAAATGGATATCATAAATGCTAGGATAGCCACTTTTTAAACAAGAGATATAACAGATTTGATTTAAAAAATGAAATGGAATTATAAAATACTCAATTAAAATAAGAGAAGGCAGAAAGGAGTGGGGAAAAATAAAAGAACAAATTCAGTAAATTTAAAACAATTACGAGGAGCACAAATATTACTACAACTATATCAATATGACTTTAAATGTGAAGGAATCAAGTACATTTATTAATAGACAAAGGTTGTCAGAGTTCATTAAAAAATGTTTTGTTGTCTACAAGAAATCCAAATTGAATATAAAGAATCAAATAAGGTAAAAATAAAATATATATCATGTAATCAATAACAGAAAGAAAGCTGCAGTAGCCATTTTAATTTCAGAAAAAGGGGACTTCAAAACAAGAAAAATTATCAGCTATAAAAAGGGCATTACATAATGATAATAAATCTGTTTTCCAAGAAGGTAAAACAGTCTTAAAAGTGCATGTACCTAACAACATACCATCAATATACTTGAGAAAAACATTGATAAAATTGAAAAAAGAAATAGAGAAATCCATCATTATATCTGGAGACTTGAAAACTCATCTTTCAATAGTTAATAAGCCAATCAGGCAGAAAATTAATAAAAATATAGTTTAATTGGTGTACCATCAGTCTATAGAATCTAATTAATATTTATAGACTATGTCAGCCAACAGCAGCAAAAATACACATTCTTCTCAATTTCACATGGAGCTTTCACTGAAACAGCCTACATTCTGGATCATTAAAACATGGCTATACAAAGTTAAAAATATAAATTATGCAAAGTGTGTTATCAATGGAAACAAACAGAAATCATTAACAGAAAAATACTGGAAATTGTCCAAATAAAGTTTAAATGATACTATTCTATATTTCTAAATAATACATGAGTCAAAAAAGTACTGATGGAATTAAGACCTATTTTGTATTAAATAAACATAAAAATTCTACCTACATAATTTGAAGGATAGAGTGAAGCTTTGCTCAGAGAGAAAATTGAGATGCCCTTGGAGTTGGTGATGATATTTTAGATACAACACCAGACACAATCTATGAAAAAAGAATTGGTAAACTGGACTTCATAAGAATTAAAATTTTCTGTTTCTTAAAATACATTGTCCACAGATTAAAAATATAAGCTACAGACAGGAGAAAATATTTGCATAAGACATGTCTAATAAGGGACCTTTATCCAAAATGTACAAAGAACCCTAAAAATTCAGCAGTGGGAAAATGAACAACACAATTTAAAAATTGGTCCTGAACAGAAACCTCACCAAAAAAGCATATGGAAAGATGTTCTATATCATACGTCATCAGGGAAATACAAATTAAAACAACAATGAGATATACCACTACACACCTATTAAAATAGTCAAATTCCACAACACTAACAACAGCAAACACTGTTGAAGATATGGAAAAACAGGAGCTCTCGTTCATTGCTGGTAGGATGTAAAATTATATAAACACTTTGGAAGACAGTTTGGAGGTTTCTTACAAAACTAAACATACTATTGTTATACCATACAGCAATTGTGTTCCTTGGAGTTGTGCCTTCAAAAACCTGCACAACCAAGATGTCCTGTAGTAGGTGATGGGATAAATAAATGTGGTATAACCAGACAGTGGAATATTATTCAGCACTAAAAATAAATGAGCTATCAATCATGAAAACACATGGAGGAATCTTAAATAAAGTTTTCTAAGGGAAATAGGCCAATCTAAAAAGGCTACATAGTATGTGATTCTAACTACATGACATTTTGGGGAAAGTAAAACTGTAGAGACAGTAAGAAGATCAGTGGTTGTCAGGGTCTGTTAGATGGGGACTGAATACATGAAGTGTAAGTGATTTTTAGGATGGTGAAACTATGGTTGATAAATGACACTATACTTGATGAAAGTTCACAGAATTTTACAGCAGAGAGAGCGCTGTCACCTTATTGTATACGTATTTTTTTTTAAGAAAATCATATAGCAGGTCTAGATGAGGATTTAGCAGACCCTAGTGAGGTTACCAGTAGAGGAAACATAATGTGACAAAAGAGTTTAACTATATTACAAATGTATGAAACAACTTCAATGAAGAAAACAAAAGGGGCTGCCCTAAGTAACTATGGAAATGAATGAAGTGTCTAAGATTAAAGGAAAAAGAAACTGTAGATAAGCACTGTATTCTAAATAATAAAGTTTTCCGAAGGTATATGGATTAACAAGAGGCCACTATCATGCATGCTGGAATTAAACAATATAATAAATGGGTTAGGGAGGTGGGAGCCTAGTTTCTAACTGAAGGAGGAAGTTCCATTTAAGCAAGGAAAGGGGGATAGAATGATTTGTGTGATAATAAATTGGATTTGGAGAATCCATGTGAAGTCATGTGTAACTTCCTATAAAGACAGATGGTTATATATAGAAATTTTATATCTACACACATGGGTTAGAATGTATATTCATATATTTAATTATCAGTCAACAGAGAGGTCCTAGAAGAAATAACACTCCAGTAGAAGTGAAAGACATTTGGATCTCCTTGGAGAAACAGGTGAATCTAAGACGGGGGCAGACGATACAAAAAGGGAGCCTAAACTCACTTTTGGTGTTAGAAAGTAAGGAAGTACTAAAAAACAAATAATGACAAACAGATTAAAACAAAATGATCAGTACATCAAAGGGACACTGGTGCCAACTAAAAGGACCCCCAAGGCCAAAGTTGAAATAATCTGAACAAAAAAATAAATAAAGCAAAGTAAGATTATTATTAAAAGTATAAAATAAACACCCATGAGTTCAGAGTGGTATAAACAAATTATTGAACAAATAATTAACGGAGAAAAGAAACAAATCTTAAGTATGCATTGTACAGAGTGACTTCCTTCTAAAGAGTAGAGTGTGGATGGGGAGAGGAAACTATAACTTTATGCTGGAGAAACTCTCATGGCCAAGTGATCGATGCTAACACGGACAAAGATGTCCAGTTGCTAGTATGAATCCTTGATGTGATGGAATGACAAAGACACTTTGCTTTTGTGGTCTTCCTTCTCAAAAAACATAACTTAAGTCTAATCATGAGAAAAAATAGACAAATCAAGGGGAATTCTACAAAATATCTGACCAATACTGCTCAAAATTGTCAAGGTCAACAAAAATAAGAGGTCTTAGAAGTTGTCACAGCCAATAAAAGCCAATCTATAGCATCCTGATGGTTAAATGTAATGTGGTACTGTGGATGATTCTGGAATAGGAAAAAGCACTAAGTAAAAAAAAAATAATGAAGGAATCTAAAAATTCAAAAGTTTTAATTATTAAAAATGTAAAAAATTGCACTTTTCTTTTTCTCTGAAGTGACCATCTACACTCATGCTTCTCATCACACTGGTAAGGCTCCTAAGGCAGAGATCAGACAACACATTTCCTGAGATAGCAACCACCAAATTTATTGGTTGTGTTTGCATCAGTTTCCCAATAAGTCTTGGGACACTGATTTCGATTACTCAGCCATTCTTTTAATTTTTACTCTAGACTGCCACCTTCAAATCTTAAACTCTTACTTGAATGTGTACTTGGAAATGGTGTTCTTATCTGTGCCTATGGACTCTTCTGAAGGGCAGAATTCAAACTTCAGCCTATGTACTCTGCTCAGTGTTTCAAATTTCTGGGCACTGGCCTCAGGCCTGACAGTCTAATCTGAATGCTTCCTGTTACCCTCCCAAAGGTGAAAGTTCAGAAGAAGGTAAAACCAGCTTGCCATGTGACCTTGACAATATTCTGACTCCTTGTGTTTCACCTTCCCCATGTATAGATAAGAATAACATTCACCACACACCACAGGTTCATGATCAGAGTAAGAATTATGGGCTCAAAATACTGCCTGGAAATGTTAAATTAGCAACAAATGCTATTTATCATTATTAGTAATGTTACTATTGGCCACACAAAACTCAGAAACCTAACCTGATCTTGTTTTCTAGACTTTCCAGAAAGCATGGGCTCATGACCTCAGCTCCGGGCATGAAGTTGCTGAGTCCTAGAGCAGCCAGGGCTTCCCCAGCACCTTCTGCTTTCTCGGCCTCGGTTCTGACCCTGAGTACCACATCAACCCATCCCTCTGTTTCTGCTGTACAACAGATACTGGGTTTGTAGTTAAAACTTAGTTATTTGCTAGCAAAGCATTTTTTATGATAAATCAGGCCTTCATATCTATACTCTTATTCATATAACAAGTGATTCAAAAATAAGGTCAAAACTGAAATTGAAAAATGCTTTTGAGTTTAACATTCTAATATTTGTGTCTTATCCATGATTAAATGTCACTTTTTATGGTGATGGGGTGTGTTGAGATGAAAACATATGGCATATGTGGTATGAGTAATTAGAGATTTTTCAGGGTTTTGTGACAACCTGGTCATTGTCCATGACAAAGTCCACATGTGTTTCATATTGAGTAGACTAAGACGTGGACTAATTGTTAATCTGTGCTTCTGTTTGTGACATTACATAGCTATGTAACATGCTGAAGCAAACACTTTCCACTCTATGCAAAATAATAATAATAATAATAATAATGTGATTATTTATCAAATTTTGAAATCCAAGGTAATATTTTTCTCCTGAATATAACCTCTGAATTTCTAAATTTCCAGTCTAACAATTTATGGATCCTCTCTTGTAACACACTTTTAATGAATTCTTCTTTAATCACAATTTGTTTCTATATACAAATATAAGCACATTCTCCTCCCCATGAATGTGTGCTATAAAGCATTCACAACAAACCAGAAAGCATTTGAAGTCACAGCACTCATTTTAACTGTAAATTATAATTCTTAAAATTTTCCAAATGTTTATGATGTTTTCAGTTCATTCAGTAAGAGGAAAAATATCTGTCTGTGCCAACACATTTTGGTTATTTCATCTTCTTTCATAGGAATCTCTAAGGATTTCCTAATTAGAGGAATTTACAAGAAACATCAAACAGTATCAGTAACTGATGTGTTATAATTAAAGTCTCAGCAATTAAGCAAATTAACCTTTATATTTTTATGAAATCAAGCTGCATGGCAGTTTCCAGAAAGTTTCTAAAGCAAGTAATTGAAGGAATTTTCAAAAAGTAGAGAATAGAGGGGAAAAAACAGTTCTCAGTTGCTACTATAACATTTTAAATAAGTAATTAATTGAAGCAGTGATCTTTCTCTAAGAGTAGAAAAAATGAGATCCATTGTTAAAATATAAAACTGATATATTTCAATTAATGTACAATAAGATGAACAAAATAGCTATAATTTTAATTGTTAATGCTCTAGAAAAATTTAAAAATTCAATTAATACTATGGTATATTAACAAAATACATGTAATTAAGATTATTTAAAAAGTGAAAATAGATAATTAAAAGGTAAAGAATTATTGAATTACTGTTAAATTAATTTTATGTAAATTTTCATATACTCAGACCAGTCCAGAACTTAACACAGAAAGAATCCATGAATTCGTTTCAGTCTATGATCTCATTTGATTCACTAGAAGTCAAAATCATGTTTAGTTATAAAGTAAAAAATCAATAGTTTAAGTAGCCAAATAAAAGCATAAACATAGTTTTCTTGTGCCTTTAGCTAAATTCAGCAACTGAAGAAAACATCTAAAAGATAATGTCACATGAAATAGCCAAAAAAGAGCTGCTCTTTACATCTGGATTTTCCTGGTTACATATCTCCTACAACAGGATGGCCTTAATGTTTTTGTATTTAGGATAAGCTTTACACTTTACCAGAAGTAGCTTTGAAAATATGCATTATATTTACTTACTTCTTGCAATGTTCTGTTATGCTATCCCTGCTCTTAGTTTTGTTTAAATTTCTATAAAAGGCAGGAAAAACATTAAGCTGAATATTATACATGCCCACTCCCTTTTACATACATCTGTGCATAAATCCAAAGTTCATACCGCTAGTGTGAATTCAATCAAGGCAAGAAGTCAACAAGGTAACAAGGTTCTCTCAAGTAATATATAAGAAACTGCAGGTATGATGCATCTGACAAATTTCTTGGTCAAAGCACCCGTCTTTGAAGGAAAATATATTTCCTTCTTGTCAGTTTTATGTAAAACTTCATTATCTATATTTATGCTCATTATCTATACTTTTAGGTAAGCCCAGACAACTCTATTGCCATTTTAAAATTAACTTTAGAATCATAGGTTTTCAAAGACATCAAAATTTTAAATTTTGAAATATTACCCATCAATCTTGGATAGGTAATATTTTCATGTTCACAAGTTATGCACCGTGGTAAAATTCTGAAAGCATATAAGCAATGAGCATCTTCTAGTAAATTCTAACAATTTATTATGATATATCCAATTTGCCTCTTATAAAACAATGTCTTGGGAGAAGGCAAAGCTTTTGTTAGTATTTGGGGAATTGGGTTAAAATGAGATAATATTAGAAGAGAGCAAATGTCAATAAATTGTTTTGAGGTTTCCTGAAAGAGAAGCATGTGCTTTGCAAGTAGAAATATCGGGTTGGCCAAAAAGTTTTTATTTTTTCTTTATGATGGCTCCACTGTAACAGGGGTATCTGAAAGGGGGGATTTGTAATAGGGTCCAGGACTTGGGGTGTCTGAGAATATAGGATATCTCCCATAGGCCTGGCTGGGGGTTGGGAGACATGGAGCAGGGCCATTGAATGTTATTGTGAATATCCGTAACAGCAGACCAATCTTCCAACCTAAGTGGAGCCAGAAAGATATGCATGACTTTAACCCATTATGTAACTGGGAGGCAGGTCCCCGGGTTCCCATGCATGCATGAGAGCTTGGAGATGGTTTGCTCCACCCCATGGGGCCATGCCTGCTCAGAATAACTATGGCAGCCAAGAAAAGCAGAGAAACTGCGGGAATGCTGGCAGGTGTGGCCAGTTGAAGGGGGAGTTGGAGATGGGGTTACGGAGGAGGTTCTAGGCTGGGATTTAAACCAAAGGTGGGCTGCCATGTGGGACAGAAAACAAAGACGGGGACAATGGGAGACCACATAGGAAGAAAAAGGATGAAATGACTTTTGCTGGCAGACCATGAGGAGGTGCCACATGGTTTTGGATTAAGAACTGGAAATGGAGGAGACACAGCTGATGGTGCTGGGAACTACAGGAGACCTGCTAGTCGAGCTTGGATTATTGGGAAGAACTGGGAATTTAGCGAAGCTATAGACTTCTATTTCTTTTCCTGAGACTTGGTATCCCTGACTGGCCTAGTTTAACAAGGGGAGGCAGGACTGTGTGTATTTGTGGGTGTTTCAAAGGGACTTTGGGATTTAACAACATTCCACCATTACTCTAAAAATGTATAACTTTTAAATAAATAGTTCCTTTCCTTTTCACCAAACTCTGGCATTGAGAGCCATAATTCCTAATACCTGGTGGCAGGCAAGACAAACCTAGAACAGAAAGACCCCAGGGGAAAGAGCTTGATTCAGTAACAGTATCTGGGTCTCCCAACAGGTCCTTTTCTGTAACACCGCTATGCGTCCTTGGTTGTTTTTAACTTCATTTGAAACAGTTTTGTTAGACTATATTGTGACAGCTGTCATATTAATGTGCATTAAAAATATTAAAATTAATGAATCTTGTGCAGTGATTTTAATATTGAAAATGGAAGAAGATATGCAATATTACCAATGCATTATGCTTTATTATTTCAATAAGGGTAAAAATGCAACAGAAACACACACAAAAAAAATTTGTGCTGTATGGAAAAGGTGCTGTGACTGATCGAACATATGAAAAGTGGTTTGCAAAGTTTCTTGGTACTATTGACATTTTGGCCAAATAATTCTTTGCCATGGGGCTCTTAATACATTGGAACATATTGAGCAGCACCCCTGGACTCTACCCACTTGAAGCCAATAGCGGAAGATATCAGACGTACTCAAAATATCCAAATCAATAAAGCAATTGGTGAAAATGAAAAGTGTGCCTTTTATTTTACAGAAAAAACTAAACTGACTTTTTGGTCAATCGAATACATGTACTTCTTTCCCAATGTTTATGCGCCCTTTTGCCCTCTTTAAGTACACTAGCTACCATAATTTTTTCAATGTCATGGGCCACATTAGTGGCCACATAGAATTTTATTTATCTTGCTTTTTACTTTATTGGCAACCAAAATAGTAATTTGTAATTCATTATGTCATATGCTGGGGTTTGTGCGCGTGACATTTGGTTTTGTGCCTAAATTACCTGACCACCCCAGCGCTGCTCAGCAGTGGAGAGTCTGAGTGCTGGAAAGGTGCAACACATCCCCTAGGGTTCTGAAAATCAATAAGGTAGCTGCTACCTGAATCACGCATTTGCCAATTGTGAGTTTTTACTTTATTCTACCAGTTTCCTTTCATGACTTCAAAGCTTTCGTGCATTTGCCAAATATAAATTCTGGGACTTTAAATGACAATGTGTGCTAAAATTTCAATTGGCTTTAAACTGACACCATTGACACTTACATATTCTTATCATCACATTCAAATGTTTTTATCTCATATGGCAACTTGTCATTATTTCTCTGGTGATTTAAATGCAAATAAATGAAAACTTTTTATTGGTATTTATTTTGGCATTGACGCTGACAATTTGGGCTGAATTCAGTGACAGCATTAATATTGATAGCAGCTCTATACAGTCAATGGATATCTTTGTAATAAACTGTGGATTTCAAATTTATTCAAAATAAAGTGATAAGGGAATTTTTATTTGGGTTCTTTAAGAGATTAAAATATATAATGGCTAAATAGTAACAACAATCCCAAAAAGAAAGTTTTAAAAAATCAGGTAAGAGAATTACAGAGGAGCATTGTGGAGGGTTATTTTAATTCAAACATAATCTAAAATAAAAATAAATAAAATGAGGGAAAGTGGATGAGAGGAAAAAAGAAAAGTTGAAGAAACAAGGCAAAAGAATCTAGAAACTAAACTGTTGTTTCCTTTGTCATTTGTTAATTTTAAGATCTGAAGCATGGAAAGAACAGCTAATCTCTGTAGGTTTGTGTGATAATAATAGCTCATTTTGATTTTTTTTCATTAAACACTAAATTTACCTCTTCATTCCCACCCTGTTTGAAAATTAAATTAAGTCTGAAAAATTATTTCCACATTGTGCTTCAGGAGAGGAGCTAAAAAAATTAGACTTGAGAAAGCCTAATATCTTCATAAAAAATTAAAATCTAAATTTTACAATATTTTTATTTCCTAGGAGAGGCAAAGGATGCTGTTTCTACTGGGAATATAACTGAAATCAATACTTATAGAAGGGTATCTAAAAACACATAGCATTCAGACTCAGAGAAACACAAAGTTCTGTACTTCATTCCATAAAACTTGTACAGACTTAAAAGAAATTCAGAGGGTGCAAAGAAATCATTGTTCAGGAAATGGATGTGGCTCAGATATGGGATGCCTCATTTATTGAGCAGACTTTGCTTGGACATTGTGATAAGCAGAACAATGCCCCCCTTCACCCCCAGAGATGCCCATATCCTAATCCCCAGGACCTGTGAATGTTAACTTAACAGGGCAAAAGGACTTGGCAGATATGATTAAGTTAAGGATCTTGATTTGGGAGATGTTTATGGATTGATGTAACCACCAGGATCCTTATAAGTAAAAGAAATAGAGGGAGATTTGAGGACACTACACTGGTTTTGAAGATGGGGAAGGAGTGAGAAGTAAAGGAATGGCGATAGCCTATATAAGCTGGAAAAGGCAAAGAAATGGATTCTTCCTAGAGCTTTCAGAAGAAACAGCCCTGCTAATACTGATTTTCAGCCCAGTCAGATCCATTTCTTGTTTTGACCTTTAGAGCTATAAGAAAAAAGTTCATGTTGGTTTAAGTCACTAAAATTGGGGTGACTTTATGCTATAATAATAGGGAATTAATATCAGGACCTGTGATGAAATAGGCCCTGAGGATACAAAGATGAACCAGCCACTGTCTGTATATTAAGGAGATCAGTGTGCAGTGGTGGGGATGGAGATTTAAACAGTGGCAATGGCATGAAAAACACACAGTTTTGTAACACCGTGTAATAGACGTGCTCTGGAGGCTTGGGAAAACGCTAAAGAAAATAACTAATTCTGGCTGGAAGAGATGAGGTAGTTTTCTTTACAGAAAAACAATGCTCAAGACAAATTTTGAAAGATGGGTAGGGTCCTGCCAGGCAGCAAAAGAGAGAGATTTATTCCAGGCTGAGAAAACAAATGCATGCCAAATAAAAATAGCCTGGAATATTCATATTCAAGCGAATATGAATTTGTTTAGCATATCTCAATATTCTAGAAAAAGAAGCAAAATTTTTTAACTGTTAGAGATAGTTTAAGAAAAATGTTAATGTTTAATTAAATAGAAGATTCATGGAACATTCTAGTTCTCATGGTGTTATGGCAGGAATGTTTATTTCACATACATGAATTCACCTTAGCATATTTGGCATTTTGTTCCCTGACTGTAAGATTTCCAAGCTAAGAACACAAATAAATTAAGAGCGGTTAAGAGGAAAATGAAGCATTTAGATATATACTGGAATACCAAGGGAAACTAGCAATTGTATTATTTGTTCCAATTATTCAATCATAAGTTCTCTGTTAAGTCTAAAAATTTCTTGATAGCAAGGACTGTATTTTATACTTATTTTGGTACTTCTCCAATCATAATGCAGAGCTTGCTCACAGGATGCACAATAAATAGTTTAAAAATGAAATCTTTAACACACGCAATTGTCATATAGTAACTGTGATCTGGGGTGATTTTCTGACATGTCTGTTGTAACAGGCTAATGTTTTAAATGGGCTCTCTTAAAGTCTTGAACTTGACACAAACATATGTTGCAATTATTTTTCCTAATTTCACTAATTTAAAATGATTGTACAATGAAATTGTAAAATAGGCACAATATTCAGCAATTTCTTTTTTATCTATCACCATGTTAAGTACAGGGTAGGCTAGCATCACTACTCCCTTCTCAAACTGTGAATTTCGTTTCCCAGGACATCCTTCCCAGCAAGGTTCTGTTTACCGATGCAAAGAACTCACAGGAGGTTTGTAAAGTGAAAGTAAAGAACCCATTTTGTCTTTGGAAGGCAGCTTCAGGTAGATGGGCCTGAGAAGTCAAGAGATCCATAGCAGCTTCCCACCCACTTTGCCACCTAAGACTAAAACCATTGTTGACCTCTCAGAGAGTCTCAAAAATTGCAGCAGCTTCCCCATGAGTGGAAGAACCACCTAATTTGGTGATTTCAACTAAGACCTTCGGTATTGATTTGGCTAATTTCAGGAGCAGCTTCTATAAACTCTATTTCCCTAGAATTTCCACAAATCATTAAACCCCTAATTATTGTATTAAATTTCTCATACCTGGGATATATTTTATGGCTTTTGTTTTCCTCATTGAACCCTAACTAATAAAGTGTTACTATATATTTTATCTAATGTTCCCAGCATCACTATAGGGTAGGTGTTTTTAAAATGAGATTCCACAAAATTTCCCAATATTTACAAACTGTAGAAGTGAAATAAGTTTCACATCATCTTGGCTCTTAAACCCTAGACCATACAGCCACATTCTCATTGAGCTTTAAAAAGAAATTATGACATTTTCTCCATGGCAAAGATGCAAAAGAGGAGTTAAAAACAAACCTAACTACTCAACCAGATTTATTTCATTTTCAGTAATCAACTATAGTTACTCATATCCAGACTATATGAAAATAGTCTTGTTTTACTAACATTTGGTTTGAATGTCCTTAAGTTACTGTTATGAACAGTCCACACACACATACACATGCACACACACACATGCATGCACACGTACACTTCCTTATAAAGAGAAATGTACTCAGAGAAGAACTGTACATTCCTGCCCCCACTTTTGTATCCATAACCCTTTCCTTCATCTTAGCATTAATACCTATCCAGAGTCAATTCTTCCCTTGTCCATTAGGTCTCATCCTATCCACTTCAGAACATTGTTCCAGAATTTTCTACTCTGTTTCCCACTTCATCTTTTTCCCTCTCCACTGGCTTATTCCCACCAACTTTCAAACATTCCCTTGACTTCGACTATCTCTCCAGTTTATTGAAATGATCATAGGTTTTTTTCTTTTTAAATCATAAAATTGGGACCAGCATACAAGGTTTGTCCAGAAAAAGTCCAGCCATTGTTAATATAATGAGAACAGTTTGCACAACATCTACGTAACCTGGCAGCCAAAAAGAGTAGACTGGAATGCATGTGCATGAATGATGACATCTACACTGTGCTAGTCAGTGGGGGCGGTAGATGCTGTTGAGTGAGCATGTGTACTGTGTGGCCATTGCATTCAAAATGACTTGAGCAAGTAGAGCAACGAATCTGCATCAAATTTTGTGTTAAGCTTGAGCATTCCTCCTCAGAAACTATTCAGATGATTCCAAAGGCAACTACTACGGGCAACTGCTGACTGGCAGCTTCATTGAGACAATGTGCCTGCTCATGTATCATATATCATGTATCATGTTTCATGCAGAGTTTTCTGGCAAAACAACAAATCACCCAGTTGACTCAGCCTCCCTACAGCCCAGATTTAGTGCCCTGCAACTTCTGGCTTTTCCCAAAATTAAAATCATCTTTGAAAGGGAAAAGGTTTCAGACATTTGATGAGATTTTAGGAAATACACAATGGTGGACAGCTGATAGAGACTGGGAGAACTGTGTGAGGTCCCAAGGTGCCTACTTCAAAGGGGACTGAAGCAGCATTGTCCTATGTACAATGTTTTTTATATCTTGTATCTTCAATCAATGTCTCTATTTTTCATATTACATAACTGGATACTTTCTGGGCAGGCTTCATATGAATATTTCTAGTTCTTACAGCATTCAATGTCTAGATAAAAATAAGTTGGTCATTATCCTTTTTTATAATAGCTGGATTTATTTTAAAGAAATTTTCATTGGTTTTCTTAAGTGATATTGGATTCGTATAGTGAATTATGTGCTGTTATTTTTCTGTACCTGAAAAACATTTGTATATGTTCATAAGGGCCTGGTATTCAAAAATTTGGTAGCAGTCACTTTTAAAATGTTTTGGGTTTGGTGTATTCTTTTTAGAATTTTCCTTATCTTATCATTTTTTTTAACCTCATCCAAGGATATGTTCACTGATTTTAGAGAGAGAGCAAAGAAGAGAGAGAAAAAAAAAACAGTGTGAGAAAGAAACATCTGTTGGTTGTCTCCTTAGGCACCTGGACTGGGGAAGGAACCCACAGCTTTTCTGTGTATGGGGCGATGCTCCTACCACCTGAACCACCCGGCCAGGACTAGAATTATTTTAAACAGTTAATTCAGTCTATTTAATTGTCATAGGGCTGTGAAGGCTTTCTACGTGTTCTTAAATCTGTTTTGGTAAATTCTACTTTTATAGAAATTTGACCATTATGTTAATATTTTCATTACTGACTCAGGCTCTTTTAAGTGTCCCCTTAATTTTTAATCTCTGATGCATTTTAATTTCTCTTATTTTGTACCACACATTGTATATTTGTAACATCATATCTTATTCATGTTTGCCAGAAGTTTATCTATTTTACAAGTTTATTCAAAGAACCAACATGTAGCTTTTCTGGTTTTCTTTACTGCATTTTCATTTTCTAGTTAATTTAATTCTGCTATCTTTGTTTTCTTTCTGTTTGCTTTGTGTTTGCTTCTTTCTTTGTCTAACTTCTTAAATTGGATAGAACTCATTTTTAGCTCTTTTTTCCTTATATAGAAATTAAGGATAAAAATATTTCTTGATGTATTACTTTCACTACATTCCAGAATTTCAGAAATGTAACATGTTGCTGTCATTTTCAGATTTTTTTAAATTTACACTTTAATTCTTATTTAACTGATAGGTTACTTAGAATTTTTGTATTGAAAGTCTACTTTTTAAAGTTATGTTTTTGTTACTAACTCTAACTTAACTTCATGGATTCAAAATAATGTGGTATGTATGATAAATTTGAGATTTACTTTATCACTAAAATATAGTCAGTGTGCCTTAGTCGTTTGGAGTGTCCTCCCCTACACAGAAAGGTTGTGGGTTCGATTCCCAGTCAGGGCACATACCTGAGCTGCAGGTTCAAACTCCAGCTGAGGTGCATGCTCTGTGCAGGAGGACACCAAATGATGTTTCTCTCTCTCCCTCTTTTTCTCTTTGCCCCATCTTCCTTTCATCCCTCCCTCCCTCTCCCTTCCTTTCTCTCTAAAATCAATGAAAAAAAAAAGTCCTCATGTGAAGACAAATAAAAAGTAAAATAAAATATAGTCCAATTTTTAAATTTTTTTCATGTAAGCCTAAAAAAATCTCAATTCTCTAATAATTGGGGGTGGGATGTTTATGTTTCTTACCTCTACATTTTTTAACACAATTTTAAATACTATAACAATATAAAACTATAAGTGACATATTGAAATCTCTTGTAATCATTGCAAAAGACAAATTCTCCTTTTCAGTATTTTGTGGTTATATTTTTCAACAGCTTCATCAAGACATAATTTATATTACCCATATTTTATCCATTAAAAGTACATAATTTATTTTTAGATTTTTTTTATTTTTTTATTTTAGAGAAAGAAGGGAAGGGAGAGGAAAAGAGAGAGAGAAATATAGATTTGGTTGTTCACCTTTTTGTGCATCCATCGGTTGACGGTTGTGTGTCCTTACCCCCGATTGGGGACAGAACCGCCGCTCTGGCTGCATGGGATGATGCTCTCACCAGCTGTGCAACGTGGTGCAGCTACAATTCATACTTTTACTCTGACTATCCAATTTTTCTAGCACAATGGGAGATTTTGTTACACATGTACCAATTTAGAATTTTTATATCTTCCAACTGAACTGAAGTATTGTATTTATTCATAGTTACCCTATCATTAACAATGATTTTTGTTATTGCAAACTGTATTGTCTGATGCAAAAAAAAAATGTTAAACATTTCATATTTATCTGCTATATCTTTCATGCTTTTCATTTCAACTTTTTTATATCCTTGTATTTCAGTTGTGCCAGTTTAAAATGTCATGTTGCTGGACTTTGTTTTATCAAATCTGAAAATCTCTGCTTTTAATGTGTTGATTTAGTCAATCTACATTTATTGTGATCATTTGTATATTTGAAGTTGATTATATTGCCTTCCTTTACTATTTTCTATGTGTTCTATTTTTCTATATTTCTCATTTCTCTTTACTTGCCCTTTTAAAAATTC
Organism: Anoura caudifer; assembly: GCA_004027475.1. Classification (NCBI taxonomy): domain Eukaryota; kingdom Metazoa; phylum Chordata; class Mammalia; order Chiroptera; family Phyllostomidae; genus Anoura; species Anoura caudifer. The sequence continues at coordinate 24,209 of PVKU01004128.1, forward strand.
AATTCCTAGTTTTATATGTTTGTTTTGTTTTTCTCCATTTTTTCTTATATCATGAAGATAAGATCAGTATGTCTATTTGCTGAAACATCTAAAGACCTGGGTACAATGCCTATCAGTTGTTAGTTTTGAATAAATATTCCTGTCAGATTAATGCTTAGAAAGAGCTTTGCTGGGTTGGTCAATTGTCGATTCCATTTCTATTTAATGAGAAAAAGTTTTGATGCTGTGTTTGACAGAAGTATTTAAGGTTTGATGTGCAAGACCTAATATTTAAAAGAAAGAAAGATAATAATAATAAACATGTATTTCCTTGGTATTTATGAATTGGTGTATCTGTATTTTAGCAGCTTTAAAAATACAGGACAATAAGCCCTGGTTGGTGTGGTTCAGTGGATTGAGTGCTGGACTGTGAACCAAAGAGCTGCCAGTTCGATTCCCAGTCAGGGCACATGCCTGGGTTGTGGGCCAGGTCCTCAGCTGGGGGTACTCAAGAGACAACCACACACTGATGTTTCTCCCTCTTTTTCCCTCCCTCCCCCTTTCTCTAAAAATAAATAAAATCTTTAGAAAAATAAAAATACAGATAATAAAAGAAACAATCATATATTTTAATTATTCATCCAGCCTTTTTTATATGTGTAAAAACTGAAACAAAGTGTGGTTCTGGAGGCCTTTTAAAACCATCTAAAAATTTGTGATCCTAATTTATGCCTAGGAAATGCAGTACCACCTTTTCTCTTGGTTAACTAAGTTGTTCCTTTTTAATTTAAAAACAAATTAGCCCAGGCTTGCATGGCTCAGTTAGTTGAAGCATTGTCTTGTAAGCTCAAAAGTCACAGGTTCAATTCCCAGTCAGGGCACGTGCCTAGATTGCAGGTTTTAGTTCCTGATCAGGGTGCAAATGAGAGGCAACTGATCAATGTTGCTCACTCACATTGATCTCCCTCTCCCTCTCTCTCTCTCTAAAATCAATAAACATGTCCTCAGGTGAAGATAAAAAAAGAAAAATTAAATTAAATTAAAATAAGCTGAAGTGCTCATCTCTGAAAATTGTAGGTGACCTGTCCTGTGGTATCACTGGTAAATATCACCTTCCAAAAATTCTCATATTGATTATTTCTGGCTTTCTCCAAATACTCATAGTGATAGTGTCTAGAGTAAAAAAGGAGGGCAAATGTTTCTCTTTCCCAAAAAACAATAAATAAAACACCTCCCATGTAATTTTCCATTTGTGTAATCCTGATGTCATTAAAATTGCATACTGATCCAATTGCTTGGTTTTGCTAATGGCTCCACAGAGGAATAGTCACTGCTAGAGCATGAACGCCACAATCCATTTACTCTGATTATTGTTTTGCAATGTTGCTAATTTGACAGCTCCTGCTGAACATAGACTCATTATTTTGTGTCATTGTTTTGAGAAAAAGTACATCAAATGAGCAGCAAAGTAACTTACAAAGAAGCATGCAGCTGATGATAGGTTAGCAGAATGAGTATTTTTTCTCCAGACATGGGAAAGAATAACCAAATAAGGAATGAACTTTTTGATTCCTATAAGACACCTTCTCTCTCAAGGCTCAAATCCTCTGCAACTTTTTATGTGAATGCATAATGACCCAACCTCATCCCAACCAAAATAATTATGCCCACTTCCCCTAGTACATATCTTATCTCTATCTTTCTTTCTATTTCTATTTATCAATCTATATCTATTTATCTACCTATATATCTTATCTAGTTTTATTTCCACTATAGAATCTTACCTGTCTAACAGGTATTGTTTTATGTTCATGTACCTCTATTCCCAATTCTGTTCTTGTCACCCCATTATTTTTAGAGAAGAATGGAAAATATATTTACCATTGTCTATAGACAATGGGGAAAAGTGGCTTTGCAAAATCAGTCCCTTGACTGCCTCTCTAGTCTTAATTAGTGATTTTCCTCTTTTCACTCTACCTTGAAGCCACACTTACTTGCTTAGGCTTCTCTAATGAACCACATCTCTCGCCGCCTCAGGGCTCCACAGATGTTCTCTCCTCTTCATGGCCAAACAGTTCTATCACCTTCTTTTCATTTCTCCCCATCCCACCTCTCATTTTTTTCCCATTTGTCACAGATATCTGCTTAACATCATTTCATCAGAGTGGCTTTTTGCCATGTCTCACCATGTAAACACAAGATTGAGTATCTCACAGTTGTGTCCTTTATATCATTTTGCAATATCACACTGCAATTCCATGTTCCATGTCTAGTGATCACTGAATTCTGGATTCTAGGAGGGTGTGTTTGTTTTCTTCATCCCTGTGTCCTCAGAACCTCTTTAGTGCCTGACACTTAGTGGTTCCCATTAAATCTTTGTTGAATCAGTGAATACCTATGTCATGTCTCTTACATGTATTCCTCTGTTTTGTTTCATCCTTCTGCTGCAAATGACCTTCTCCAGCATTTTTTTTTATTTGTTTGCCAAGATCCAGCTCTGACCTCCATTCTCCCAAGAAGTCTTCCCTAACCTCCTTTCTATCCCACGGTCTCCTTTACCTTGGTTTATGCCCCTCTTCCATGTCCTCAAAGCACATTGTACAAACAGCTCTGCCAAACCCTTGCTACACAGGAATGTAGCTTTGACTATGTATACTACTTGTGTAACTCTGGTACATCATAAATAGGGATTATATTTGCTTTTTCTACATTATATGACCAGGAAAAAAATCACATATAAACACAATATAGATGCCCCAAAACACTATTGAAAAGAAAAAAGAGATTATATTAGAGATTCCTCCACTCATTAGTAAAGCTTTTCATAATCATCCATAGAAAAGAACTGAGGAACAAAAAGGGAATGTAATGAATAATGTATATTTACAGTAAAGCTATTATGATTGCTCTGATAGACATTTTGTGGAAATGGATGAATGTCTTTTTCCTCAATATTATTTGCCCCTTTGAGATATTTTTTATTATAAAATACTATTGAAGTATTCCTCAGTATTTGTATATGTGAAATAAATTTTTAAAAGCAAGTAGTCACCAGTCCTTGTCACCTGGTAATATCAGTCAAACGTAAATATCTCACCCTGTGGTTAAAACGTTTTCCTCTGATTTGAGGGTGACTTCTGTAACTTAGATGACAAGGATACCAGCAGAAATGAAATGCATGAATCCTAGAGTCATCATTAATTCCCCTTTGTAGAACTGCCCATGGCTTTGTTCCTTCTACTCATCTCACTTTTACGGAGCTTTGGGATCTTGAAGGCTTCCTACTCTACTAGAGCTGCTCCAGTCTAACCGCAATGGCCTAGACACCCAGCAAACCTCATTGAATGGTACTCTTGAGATTTGTGCATTCCTTTGTAGGTGCATTTTTAATTCAAAATAAAATTTGTATGAATAAATATTGAACACCAGTAAATGGTATATATTCTGAGGCATTTAGCAAGCAGCATACTACTGAAGACTGCAACTTACTTAGATATACATCACATAATAAAGAGCATGAATAATTACAGGGATGAAGAATTAGATAAATACATGCTGAAACAAGTTTAGTATAATGTTAATCATAATCCAGGTGGTTGATATATGATTCTTTATTGTAAAATTCTTTTATATATTTGAATATTGACTTAATAAAATGTTGAAATGTTATCTCAGATTGAATTGATGTAATACAGTAATGATTAAAGAGCACCAAAGAGGATATATTTGTGGATAAATCTTCTATATGAATATCAACTTCTTTAAAAAACAAATTAAATAACTAAAAGCTAATGGCCAAGTTTATTTTAACCTTTAGATTATATATATACATATATATTTTGAATTGAGAACTTTGATTTATGTTCATTTATGTTTCTTCATTGTTCTTCCCTCATTCTTTATAAGAAATTATAAAGTGAAATTATTAAGCAATCACACATACATGCATAAAATAATTAGAAGAATGTTATGTCCCTCCCTCCAAGAAAATACAAACAGGAAATATATCTATTTAAAAAAACAGAACTTATTTATTACAAAATTGTGTATTTATTCTTACATGTTTTAACTTCAGTCACCTTCAAAGTACTTTCCATTTGATGCAATACATCTATTGAGACATTTTTTGCCACTGCTCAAAACACTTTTTGAACTTATCGATTTTGATGCATTTTAGTGCTTCTGCTGGTTTTTGTTTCACCTCTTGCACATTGGCAAATCATTTCCTTTTGAGGACTTTTCATCTGGGGAAGCAAAGAAAAAAGTCACTTGGGCTGAGATAGGGTGAATAGGGGAGGTGGGGTACAGAGGTCCTGCTGTTTTGGGTCAAAAACTGCTGAACATGCAGTGAGGGCAGGTGGACTCATAAATCACCCATCATGAAATGGGCAAACATATTGCAAGGGTCTTCAGAAAAATTCGCTGAAGCCAAACACAGCCTCTCACAAAAAATGCCAGCTGGTTCACTGATACAGATGGGTTCCTAGAACATTCACGTAGTGGGGGAAGCCTGTGATACAAGGGGCCCACCCTCCAGAAGATAATTCCAGTTTTGGGGTGTCCCCCTTTTACTCTCCAATATGTAAGCCAGCTATAATAGATTAGAACAGTAATTGTCAACTTTTTTCATCTGTTGGTACACATAAGCTAATTTGCCAACCCAACAAAAAATAGGTACATAATTTTGATTCATTCACAGTGGATAGCAATTGTGGGGGAGTTGTCTTTTTTTTTAATTTGACAGTCTAAGGGAAAAACTGGTCAGTGCCCCTGAGTAAATAGGTATTACATGTTATAAAAATTCTTGTGGCACACCCATTGAAAATCACTGGGCTAAAATATTGTTCAATATATATTCATTCATGTCTTCTTCTCTTTTGAGTCAGAAAATAATTTCCCATTCCCCTTTCAAATTTGTCATGTGACTTGTTTTAGTCAAAGAAATGTGAGTAAGCTGTGATACAGAGAAATTAAAATGTGGTTAAAGAGTTTGTTCGATTCTTGGTATCTATTATTTCAATGAGATAATGTGCAAGGTAAGTGCCAATACCAGAATGATATAAAACTGACCTGAAGCTAACCTTTGACCCAGAGCCAGTCCCAACCAGACCACAGACTGAAGCACAGTTATCAGCCAACTGCAGCCAAGATCAGAAAAACACATAGCTGACCTGCAGACTTAGGACTATGACCATAAATGATTATTGTTGCAAGCCACTAAGTATTTTTTTTGTTATACAACATGACTCTCAAAATAGTTGAATGATATAGTACCAAAACAAGTTAAGAAAAGCAACAATAACAAGAAAAATTAATTAATACTTTAGCATCTTTTTCATTATTTCTAGCTCCTATTTTAGTCTCATGTTACTTTCACTAAATACTTCTCCATGATTCCCAAACAAGGTATTGACAGACTAGATAGCTTATCTAACATCATCTTTGTTGATAAATTTGATTTAAACTTAAGAATTTGGCTCATAAAAAGTTGCATAAGAAATCAGAAAAGACCACATTTTGACAGAAGATATTTGTTACCCATATAGCTTACAATGGAATAATCATTGCAATTCATAAAGAACTTGTATAAACAATAATAAAAATGAGGGATCCCCAGAAGAATATGGGCAAATGTATCAAGAAACAATGCATGGAAAGAAAATAGGTAACTTACATATATAAAAATTTCAACATCATTAAAAGTTAGTAAAGTAAAAGATTAAATCATTAGTTTAGCCAAACTGAAATGGTCAGACAATATCATGTGTTTGAGACTCCACAGATTAATGAAGCTTCTCATATTTTACTGATGGGAGCATTATATTCTCATAACTATGAAGAACAACCTGACAATATCTAGAAATCCAAATGCACACACAACTCAGGTTGTAGCAATTCCACTGCTTAGTCTAGGACATTTTTCACAAGCACAAGTGGAATCATGTTCAACATTTATAGCAACATTATTTCAAAAACAGAAATTCGGAGGAAACTCAGATATCAAATAAGAGATAAAAATATGGTACACTTACACAAAGAAGTAAAACAGTATTCAAAATAAAAGAACTACAACAATGATATTAAACGTATATAAAGCTCATAAAATCTCTAAGTATTTTAAATTGCAGGTTTATTCAATTTGAGGCAATCTAGGGTTTCTAATATGGATAGCAGGAACACAAAAAGACTTTTCTACTTTTCTCCTAATGAGCCTTATAATTTCTTTGTCAACCCAAGTTAAATCTGGAAAAAATTTCTTTTAGTTGCTTATTCTACTCTCTAAACATGTAAGACAGGTTGTGGATGTATTGCATTAGCTGGACTGTTTTTAGGAAAATCAAAATGACAGAAGATCCAAGATGGTGACAAAAATGGTGGATGTTACACTCACCTCCTCCCAGAACCAAACTGGAATTACAACTGAAACGTAGAACAATCACTTTGAATAACCAACTGAAGACTAGCTGAAGACAAGGCTTATAACCAAGGATTTACAGAAGAAGCCACATTGAGACTGACATGAATGAGGAAGATGTGTAAAGGGCTGGCCCTGCTCCCATGAGCTACTTCTAAAATTCCATAGGGATGTCCCAGGTACAGAGGTTCACCCTAAGGAGTATGGGCTCTCAACCTAAAGCTGGTTACCAAGTTCAGAGCACCATAGTTGGGAAGAGGTACCCACTCAACAACTGATAGTAAAAGTCAGCAGGGATTCTGTCCACCAGGAAGTGACAAAAATCTGCTAGAGACACAGGTACCCTCTTAAAGAGCCAGTGCACAAAATTTCTTTCTCACCCATTCACCTTGGGTTCCTGCAGCAGAGGGAGGGTGGAACAGAATAGAATCACCTGAGGAGAGTTGGGGTCTCTGGCTTTGGGGAGAGAGCTGAAGGGACATCCACCAGCATTCCTGAGGTGAGTCCCTCTCCCACACTATTACCAAACAGACTCAGCAAGAGGGGTGGTGCATGATATACTATTACCAAATTGACCTATCCTTGTGCTCTGGGGTCCCCCCCATACTAGGTTCACCTTGCCCACCACCAGGGAAAGACATGTCTCAATGCCAAGATTGGTGAAAAGAAAAGGGATTATTTAATTAAAGAGTTATACAAATTTAAGAGTAAAGACTTAATGTCTTCAATGAGATCCCAAAGTCCTTTAGAATACCCACAAACCCACAGTCCTTCTTTCTTCCTCTGCCCAGTCCAGGGTACCGTATCTTAGAAAAGAAATAGAAGTCTGTGGTTTTTCTCTTCCCAAACCAAGTGGTCCCAAAAAGACCTGCATGGCTGCCACGCCTGGGTTTAAATCCCAGTGCCAATCTTCTTCTGCCGCACCATTTCTGACTCCTCCCACATCTGGCCACAGATGCCAGCATTTCTGTATTTTTCCAGCTTTACTGGGCTGCCATAGTAAGTCCAGGCAGGTGTGGCCCTGTGGTGTGGAGCCAATCATCTCCAAGCTCTCACTCAGGCTCTGTAACGAGGGGGCGTTGCCTCCCAGTTACATCCTGGGTTGAAGTCACTCCCATCCCCTTGGCTCAAAGCTGGGCCACAGCTATTTAACATATCCATGAAACCAATTAAAGGTTATAGATATGTTACATGACCACTCTAGAGGTTATCTGCAAAACTGTTGCTATTCAAAACAACTCTCAATGGCCCTGCTCCATGCATCCCATCCTCTACCTCGGACTTGTGGGAGTGAGGACATCCTATATATACTTTTTTTCTAGTATTTCCTGGACACCAAGTTCTGGACCCCATTACAAATCCTTATTTGCCCCCCCCCTTGGCTGCACCCTGTTACAGCACCACAGATGCCCACTTTCTTGGGTGGAGCACCTCTCTCCATACAACAACAGCATGGGGGAAAGCAATAGCTCTGCCCCTGGACTCCCTCTCTCCCCATCATACAAAGCTCATGCCCTGCTGAGGAGTCAGCAGACTGGTCTCCAGTGTAGGGGTCTAAGCAGACTCAGGGTACTTTAGTGACTGGGTTGTGTGGAAGTGGGCAGAGGCCATTCCCCACACTTTCCCATGAACCTGGCTTGACCTCCCCCTTAGAGGCTATCTGCTAAACCCACTCTTCAAGCTCCTAGCAACCTCAATCCCAGGACTCCCACTGGCTCTGTTCTGCTGAGGTCTTGACAGGATCCAGGATGGAATAAGATGTGTGGGTCTGGGATGGAGGCCATTCTTCCTACATTTCCCTAAGTCTGATCAGCATCTTTCCTTCACAGGAGATCTACGAAGCCCACCCTGTTGACTCCTGGTGGCCCTACCCTGCTGAGCTTGGGCTCCCTACAGTATCTGGGACAGACTGAGTCGTGTGGCTCTAGGGTAGGGGACATTTATCCATCACATGCCCAACGAGCACAGAACCTTCCCTTCAAACGGCCAAATCTTAGTCAATTTGGGCCTTATAAATTCTGCCAGCCTCACCCTGAAAGCTCCGTGAAACCTTGACCCACCACAAATGTGTGCAAGCACCCAGTGGGTGGCAGCTGAACTGAACTTGTTATACTCTGGGGTATTTATTGAGTGGCCTCAGACCCTGCCTATCACCGAGTGTGAACCTATATTAATCTGGTGAACAACAATCACCCCTACCTGGTAAGTCACTGAGAACCTACCTCATGTAACTCATGTGCTGCCAGAGGCTCTTTTAGTGACTGAGCCCATCAGGCAGCTGCCAGGCAGAAGCAGATCATCAGAGAAATGCAAATTTTAGCCATGAGATATTACCACACCCCTGTTAGAATGAATATCATCAATAAATTAACAAACAACAGGTGTTGGCAAGGATGTGGAGAAAAGGGAACCCTCATGTACTGTTGGTGGGAATAATGATTGGTGTAGCCAATCATTAGCAGCAGTATGGAAAGCAGTACGGAGATACCTCAAAAAATTAAAAATCAAACTGCCTTATGACCCAGAAATCCCACTTCTGGGACTATATCTTAGAATACACACACACACACACACACACACACACACACACACACACATCCTATATATATCCAAAACATTAATTTGAAAGAATATATATATATATATAAGCATTATTTACAGTAGCCAAGTTTTGGAAGCTGGCCAAGTGCCTACTAGTATATGAGTGGGTAAAAAATCAGTGTTACATTTACACAATGGAATACTACTCACCAAACAAAGAAGAAGAAGAAGAAGAAAGAAAGAAAGAAAGAAAGAAAGAAAGAAAGAAAGAAAGAAAGAAAGAGAACAAGCCTTACCTTACCTTTGCAATGGCATGGATAGATACAGAGAATATCCTAAGTGAAATAAGCCAGTCAGAGAAAGACAAATACGATATGATTTCACTTACACATGGAGTCTAATGAACAAAATAAACTAACAAAATATTAACAGACTCATAGAGGCAGAGAACAGACTGACAGCTCTCAGAGGGGAGGGGCATTGGGGGCTCAGTGAAAAAGAGGAAGGGATAAGCAAAAGAAATTCAAAGACAGACAATGGTGTGATTACTAGAGGAAAATGGGTTTGGGGGTTGCAGAAGAGGGTTAAAGGGGATAAATAAGGATCAAAAAAGACTTGACAGACGTGGTGAACACACAATACAATATACAGATGATGCATTATAAAATTGTACATCAGAAACCTATATAATTTTATTAACCAATATCATCCCAATAAATTCAATTAATATATATAGGCAAGATTAGTAATTCATAAATGTAATGAATATTTGGTGAAGGAAAATAAAATTCTATATTTATATAATGTCTAAAAATCCAATAGGTCATTTAGGACACTGAAATCTCATTACACCTGCTTATTCTAGTTTTGTGTTGTACACCACGTAGGTATTTGTGTAGGCTCCCACAATTATGTAACTGCTGTTTTCTTCACATTTTATGTTGAACCATGTGTTTTCACCTTCATATCATTCCATATAAATAGGACAACCCTTCCAGTCTTGAAGTCTCTCCTCATAGTCCCATAAACACATCTTATATGCTATTATAGTATTTGTCTTATAAACTAAAATGTGCTTTTTCTTCTTCCTGCTGTGCTGTTTATGAGTATCTATGTGTTTGAGGCATTTTGTATTTCCTCTGGTTGTTACTCACCACCAATTCTTGCACTATCCTCCCTTCTGAATTCCTATTGTACTGGGTATTTTTCTGTCTCATTCTTTTGTCTTTAGTTTAAAACTTATAGAGTTACCTACTCTCCTGGCAAGCACATTCTTTTCTGACACTTAGAGATACAATCCATCTCAATGCAAGAGAGAATCCTTCTGGAGCCTTAGCTCACAATTCAATCTATCATCTATTTTATGTAATAAACTTTTTCTCTTCCCAAGACTCAACCATTGCTGATAAGAAGTAATGAGAACAGCCCAGGTGCTACTTGTTCTAAAGATAATTCTTTTCTTCTTTTGAAAATGCCACCAATTTTCATATAAAAGAGCAGGTGCATACTTATCTTAGTTTCTATAAAGCTTGTTAGCCTCCCCAGTACATACCAGGCTCATTACCCAGGAAGGAAGACCATTTTCTGACTGGTTAAGCTTGTTCTATGTGCAGCAATTTTTGTGTTTTTTCTTGGTAACAAGAACAATTGTGGTAGCCACTTCGAGGAAGAGAGAAAATTAGGTTAAGACAGACAGTAGCTCTTAAGTAGTAAACCAATTGATGACAACCTTTGATCAAAGTATAGTCATTGCACAAGATTTAGTTTTTGCCCCCATTAGGAAGATTTACTTTTACAGTGACATATGCCAAATGGAATACTACCATGAGAGGGTCAGGAAGAGAGCTCACTTAGCAAGAATGTGTGATTTAATTTGCCTTCTGAATTTATGAGACAGTGTTGTCAAGGCAGTTCTAAAACAGCCATAGGGTGATTACAAGTGGCTGAGTAAACAATGTAATAGCTGTGGGTGAAATTCAATCTCTTTATATGCCATAAACACAAAAATGGTGAACATAAGAACGGCTGCAAGGAAGGGAGAGCAAAGGGGATGACCTGCACCTGAGGCACTGACATCATTTTCATTCCAATACATGTGCCTTGAGTTACTAATATGTAGGTAGCTTTTCAGACATTGTGGGATGCACAATCAACATTTTTATTTTCTTAGTTATAAATTTGCAGATTATTTAATGCAAAAAATCTATTAATACATCTTGTCCTTTTTTTGAAAACTCTAAAATACTAATAGCTATTATTTATTGAACACATATTGCATGTCTAGAACTCTACATACATAATTTTATTTAGGTAAATATATCTGTAATGGAATTAAGATGACTATTGACTTTGTATTTGAAAGATTTGGGAAAATGAGGCTCAGAAAGTCTAAATAACTTGTGCAAAGCCATATAATTGATTCTAGAGCTGGCATTTGAATGTGAATGAACTCTGTTTTCTAAGCAAAGTTTGTTTTTCTAAACACAACTCAGAGTCTGTGTTGTAAATACGGGCCTGGGAGTCTATTTTAAGTACACATTAGCATATGTAGGACTCACCTTGTGGTGAAACCTGCGAATCAACACGGCACAAACAGTATGTATACCAGAAGGCTGATTCCATTTTATAAGTGATACAGTGTAGGCTTAGTGGTTGAATAGATTCAGAATAGATTATGCCAGTGTAGTATATGAGTAAAAACAGCATCTTTCAAATAAGAATAATTATAAATATTCTTTGCTGTCTGAATAATTATAAATATTACGAGGTAGTTCTTTCTCATGATGCTGGGGTTGTGGCCAGAATAGGGTTCCTGCACAACCTTATACTTGATATTAACCACTAGATGGCGCTGATTCTGCAGAGCTGGGGTAAGCCTGAACTAAGCTCTGTTGGCTAACTTGACTGGCTTCTTATCTGGATGTGAGTGTACACCACTTTTCTTGTACGTGCCCTCTGATATAAAATTATCTCAAATACATTACTCTAAACCACACTTAATATCAGCTACCACTTATAGTCTGTTCCAAGTTTCCATTTCTTCCTCCCCCAGGAAGAAATGCTGGAGTGACATTTTTGAATTGGGCATGCCAGAGCTTGGGCAGAGTGTGAGGGAAAATACTAGCATACTGACTTGCCCTCTGTGTGTCTTCTGATAGAGTGAGTTCGTCTCCTTGAGGAATAAAGTACATCTGCAGTAACTAACTCCTCGATAGGGCCATATGAATAAGAAAGCTGACTCTTCAATTGAGTATAACTGAATCTCAGTATAAGACTCTGTCCCTATATTGCTCACATGAGTTCATTTGTTAATATTGCCTTCTAGATGAAACAATGTCTCTGAGCCCATTTCATTTTAGTGAAACAAGGGGAGAGAACTTCTGTGAAGCAAACTCTATTTCTATGCACAAATATACTTCATAGAGAGAGCATGAAAACAAAGAGAATGCTTATCAACATAAGACATAATATTCAAAGTATACATCAAAGCAAATTTTTCATTTTTATGGGAAGCCATGTGTTCATTAAAATTCTTTAAGTACAAATCATATTGAAGAAAATTAAATTACAAGGCAAAAATCTAAGACCAATTATAAACCAAATATGACATTTACTATTATGAGAGACTAGATTATATTCTCAGTACTCTTTCAGCATAAAATAGAAGCATAGTTGGAAATATATTTAATTAATAAAACATAATGAAAAATCTTACTATTTTGCTAATAAATACTGCCATGATGTATAATGTAGGACTAATGAATTAATAATTTCATTATAAAGGTAAGAAGATATAGGAAACAAAAGTAATTATGTATCTCAATCTTTCAAAACTTTGTTCATGGCAATTCATAGAATTCTATAGTAAGCAACTGACATTACATCAGCCTTGCATCTTCTGAGTTTCTCATTCTTGGTTCCCTTGCTAGAGTCTACCAACTTCTCGAGAGCTGGCCACTGGTACCTTTTGATTGTTGCATTAAGACAGTGATTTTTGAAATAGCTGGATTAATACCTCCATGTTTGTCGCTGTCTTCTATTTGTTACCTTTGTTCTTTGTTCCTGTTTTTGTCTTCCACCTTTTTCTGCCTTTGTGGTTTTAATCAAGTATTTTATATGATTCAATTTTCTTTCAATTTGATATTCTTAGAATACCCATTACACTTCTTTTTTAACTTTTTTAGTGCTTGCCTTATAGTTTACAATATACATTTATGATAAATCCAAAACCACGATCTAATAACACCTTTGCACGCTGAACTCATACACTTCAACTTTCCTCTTGTCAAAGTTTCACCTTGAACAACCCTTGTAATCCTACAACTACCTTAATTCAGATCTGTCTTCAAAAATGACTGATAGAGAAATTTTAGGATAAATTATCTTCTCTTCCTGATGAAAATCTAGTCTTAGAGTTCTAGAGAGAAAATCAAAATCATCATATCATAAAAACTTTTGTGAAGTAGAAAAGTATTGTAAAAAATGGGCCCAGGAGAATACTAAATTTTAGAAAATCTACAGATTATATTTCCATCTCAGAGATTTACAAGACCCTTTAGCTTACAAAGGACTCCTGGAAGAGAAGTGCTATAATCATTGAACCTACTGCTTACCACTTATTTTATTTTCTTTATTTTTATTGAATTTATGGGGATGACAGAATATAATTATATAGGTTTCAGGTGTACAATTCTATAATACACCATCTATATATTATATTGTGCATTCACCACCCAAAGTCAAGTCTCCTTCCATCATCATTTGTCCCCCTTTACCCTCTTCTACCTCCCCCACTTCCTTTTCCTCTCCCTCTCTGGTAATCACCATACTGCTGTCTGTGTCTATGACTTTTGTTTGTTTGTTTGTTTGTTTGTTTTCTTAATTCCTTCATCTTATTTTAACACAATTTAAAATAATTATTTAATGGTATTTGGGAACAACCTAGACAATGAATTAACCAGAGAACCAACCCTGGTAGTTCCAAGCTTCTTTAAATTGTTGGAATATAAATTTTTTAACTTGAATTACTTGTACTACCTCAGCCAAGCTATGCATGAGTCTGTCTTGCTTTACATTGGTGGGCAGATCTCCCTCTCTGTCCAGAGGCTACCATGGTAAGGTAAGAGAGGAGGGCTTTGCTCTGTCTGCAGGCAGTCCCAGGCACTGGCTTATCTGGGTAGGAAATCAGAAAGTCTTTCTTCCCTTTCCTGAAGGAATGTAACTGGAGGTGACCAAGCAATGGACTGATGACAGGCAAGTTATCTCTTTTATGAAAATTTGTCTAGTTTCTGATATAAACAAATTAAAATCTAAGATAATCATCCCCTTAGGAAATAATCTTACATGTGCAAAGCATGTTTATAACTTACTGTCTTTATCTGTCTCCTACTGATTTATTAATGCTTATTGTATGGCTCTATTTTTTTAAATGCTTTACAATATTTTAGGGAATACATAAATGAAATCTATGATAATCTCACACCTGGGAAAATTATTACTAACAAATTTCATGCAGTCCCTTACTAAATGCATGTGCCTTTAAACATTTATCTCAAACTGTATAATTTCACATTTTGCAAATTTCATTTAACATATCATTAATACTTTCCCAGATCATTAAGTAGATTTTGAAATTGTTGATTTTAATGGCTACATAATATTTCATCCCAATTTTTTAAACTTTATTCTCTTTTTAAGCATTTAAGTGATTTCCATTATTATTAAAAAACTGATGTGAACACACTTATAAATAGTTGTTTGTCTGATGAATTTTCAGGGTGGATTTCAACAAAGAAAAATTTCTGTGTCAAAGTTTATGAATGCCTCTTAATACATGAGTTTACGGATTTCCAAAATATTTTAAAAACCATACACACACACACATACATGCTACCTCTGTGACTGCTCTGCACCCTACAATAGCATTTTCTGTCAGCAAATGTTAAGTACCTAATGCATATCTATGTGCTGGTCCCTGACATCATGGCAGCCTGGCCACCCAAATAACCTTCAATTTACTGAAAAGCATCTGAATAGGAGCCACACCACCTGCCACACATCCTTGGCACTGGGGGTCAACTCACTGCACTCTCTGATTCAGTCACCACCACTTTTGCTGCCTGGAACCTCTGTCCTGGGCTGGAGCACCCAACAGCATAGCCCTGCTGCCCATCTCCTCCTATGTGGAGGTCCAGAGCAGCCCTGAGGGTGGATCTCCCCACCTATGACACAGGAATGAGAATGCTGATGCTGGAATGAGACAGTGTACTCCTGATTCGGCTACCCTGAGAAAGCTGCATTGAGCAAAACAGTCAAGGTCCCTGCCCTAACAGAGTCCAGAGCCTACATTGAAAGGATGTATTAAACAAAGGTACATACTAAACAAATAATACAATCAAGTGTAATGAAGATATTATTAAGAAGTTAATGTGTTATTAATGTTGACTTTTGCCAAATTCCTACCCCAATAATATCAACCCATTATTTTTTAAAATTTGATTCCATTCACAGATAATTGGTTTCACATATTTAAAAAATGTCCTATTTTTTTTTCTGTTTGATCCTTAAACCAGTTTCTATTAATGTATAGGTTTTTTATTGACTAAAAATGTTCTTTATAAATGAATTGCATTACTCTCTGCCACATGATAGCTGCAATTATATTTTAGCTTTCTAATTTACCTTTTGATTATTATATTTGCAATTATTATAATTGGCCTTAATTTTATATGTTCAAATATATAAAATAATTATTTCAATCTTTCCTTCATTATTTCTCTGTGCTTAGTAAGTCCTTATTCATTTCGCAATAACTTAAATCATGATATACTACATCTATGGTTTCCTAGACAATTCTTTCTATTAAGAAGTGCTTATTTAAAAAGTGTGGTAATCATACTATTAATATAAAAATAGCTAATGTTGAGAGCTCATTTTGTGCATTATCTCATTTAATTCTCTCAGCAACCTTATGAAGTAGATGGTATTATTATCTGTATGTTATAAATAATAAAAATAAGCACAGGGAGATTAAGAACTTGGCTCAGGACCAAATAGTACTGAGGCCAGTTTTAAACTTTTGTAGGTTTTCTACAGATTTTCCTACTGTAGGTTGCCTTTGGCCATTCTTTTTCCCAGTTGTTTAACTGTGTGCCATCTTTTTTTTTATGGGAGATTTTATTTTTTTTAATTCTAAATATATGAAAATGATGTAGTTTAATGTATTTATTTCATTCACTGATGAGCAAACTTTTAAATTTGAAAATTTCCCTTCTTCAATTTAAAAAAATTATTACTTCACTTACAATTGCATTATCTCAATTTCTTCCTATTCTCTCTTTATGAGGCTGCTTGAACTTCTAGAGAAATATTTACTTTAAAAACCTTTTTCTTCTTTTGTTTTTTTCCAGTGGGATCAAGGGTGGGAGGTGGGGATGGCTGGGATGGGGAGAAAATAGGGACAACTGTACTTGAACAACAACAAAAAAAGTTAAAAAAAATAAAATAAATGGAAAAAAACTTTTCTTCTTATCATCACTTTCTTTGTGTTTTTTCTAGTTCCAGGAAAATTGTTTAATCTTCTAATACCTTCAATTGACTTTTTAAAATTTGGGGTGTCATAAATTTGATTTTCAAAATGACTTACAATCTATCATATTCTATTTTCATTTCACAGATGTGCTATCCATTCTTATCAAACTAACCATATTAATAATAGTTTTATAAAGTTGCTTTTGGCTTTCTTGAGCCATCTTCTTGCTTCAAGTTATTTTTCCTTGTTTATGTTAGGTTTTGGCCTTGATATTAGAGATTTTTTCTGAAATATCCTGTGACACTTGCCTGTAAATTCCCATTTGAGTGAGGTGCTATAAGTCCTGTGGGAGATCCAGGGTCATGGCAGGACTTTTCAATTGAAAAACAGTACTGCAAAGCAATCTAGCAGAGCAGCCTCTTGCCTTAGGTGACCCGAAATGTCAGAAAATCTCAAAAGTGAGAAGGTCTTTTTCTAGAGCAGTCTGTTCAGAAAATAATCTCTTGTTTTCTTGCTTTGGTGACTGGAAAGCCATATTCTTTTTAAAAGATTTTATTTATTTATTTTTAGAGAGAGGGGAAAGGATGGATGATGACAGAGAGAGAAACTTTGATCAGTTACCCCTCATAAGCGCCCCAACATAGGACTGAACCCGCAACCATGCCATGTGCCCTAACCAGGAATCAAACTGGAGATCTTTCGCTTTGCAGGACGACACACAATCAACTCAGCCACAACAGTCAGGCCTGGAAGTCAGTGTTCTTGATAGCCTCTGATCTTGGAGCTGGGATAAAGGACATCCTGGAAGTCTCATGATGCTTATGACAATTTACAATCAATCCCTTTAGCTTCAGTAAGACTTGCCCCCACATTTCAAGCATCTTGATTTCAGTTTCTGCAGAGAATAGACATCTTCTCCCAGTCAGGGTGGGGTAAAATAGAGTCACCTGCTGCCTGCTTGCTGAGGAGAGCTAAAGTTTCATCTTCTCTGTAGACAATCAAACCCCACTCATGTTTAGGTCTAAAACTTAGCCCACCTAACATGCCACTGATGCATCCAAATTACAAGCTGCTCTGGGACCCTCTGGAGCAAGTCAAAGCTTTGTCATTCTCCCTCTCTGCAGTCATCTGTGTTTTAGCTTTCTCTGATCTGCTAGCTGGAGAAAAGTTTGTTAAAGTGTGAAACTACTGTAAAAATTATTTCTTATTCCAAATAGTTGAAGAACTCAAAGTTGTATTTTTAAAAATAATTTATAGTTTGAACTATGAAAACCTTGGTCCCCTAAGTTCATAGGGATTTCTACTTATGTTGTGTGTGCCAGTTGTTATGGCAACCCCACATATTCTAACCATCACCTTTTGACCAGATAATCTTTTAAAAAAAATTAAATTTAGATTTCACACTCTGATAAGAATTAACACTAAAATATTTTGTGGTTAAATAAGAAAAACAACATTGAAATAATTAAGATTGATACAGCAAAGACACCAAAGATACAAAACTACTTTTCTTGACTCTGCATAGTGTTTCTTCATAGTTTGGTGCCAAAGCTGCCTCTTAATCACATTACAAATTGCTCAAACATTCCAAGTATATTTTACCTTGATTTTTTTCCAGGCATGTTTTAAAGCAGACTCTAAAAGCTATCAAAATCCAGTGTTCTTCCTGGCCAGCCTTGAATATTTTCTTACAGGTAGTCAATATATTTATTAGCACACTGAGACTTCTTATAGAAGGGGGAGAGAATTCATCCCCATATTACTATCAAAAGCATTTTTAAATGTCTGTATTGTAATGTTTTGCTGGCTTAAACATGGTAAATTACAACATTTATCTGATATTACACTGAGTTAGGTTTCTATTATTCTTTATGGAGATCAATGGTTTTGGAGTCATAAAATTGCATAAGCAGCCAAATTCTACTGGCACCTAGAAGCCCTGTGAACCTGGATAAATGATCATTTCTGGGCTTCAGTTTGTTTCAGTTGGTAAATAAGGAAATAAGAATTTGCACTGTGTCCACTTTATCTCTTACTTTACTCCATGACCAGCACATTCCCCTACATCTTTGGTCATTTTACTGAACGTTACCTCCAACTCCTTACTCTAACTGAATGCAGACCATGTCCTGACTACCGGTATATGTCTCATCAAGTAGACAGTATTTATTTTCACATATTCATTAAAACTGACACCTATATAGTGGACTGAGCAGCTTCTTACTTTCCAGATAGACTACCGCATAATGACACCCTCCCCATTCCCAACACTTACTCTAATAGAAGCACTTACTGCTTTGAGGTCTACATATGTCATTAGCATTAACACTTTGCTCTCATCATTCTGGCTTTTACAGGCCTTTTTGTCAGTTCTTTTCCTTTGTTGATGTCTTAAGGACCTGGGTCACAGTCTCCTCATCACACCTTTCCTGACAGGATTTAAGTAATTTTAATGTTTACAAGAACAGCTCTCTAATACCCTGATTTCTCAGCTCCTTGAGTGCTTGATCTTATTCCAACCCCATTTTGATTAATTTCTCAGAATGCTTTTAATTACCCTTGTTGCTCATCCAGAAAAGATACTTCTGTTTGTGGAAACAGGAATGAAAGCCAATGACACTCATTGCTTTGTGCCAAAATTTTATGTATTAAACGCAGAAGAATATTCCAAAAGTAAAAGTGATTAAATTGAGAATACTTTGCTCAACTATGACTATTCTATTTTTGAAAGGTCTTGCAATCTGCAAGCAAGATCAAGAACTATGAGCACAAAAAACATTGACCTATGAAATAAAAGCATATTTTTCTGTGGGTAGAAAACATTTTGTGAAGTTTTATAGAGTCATATTTATCTCTTGAATTTCTAATGAAATAAAACTGTATAGTATTCACAGTAAAATGACAACAAACTCAAAACTATCAACAACTGAACCTGAAAAAACAAAACTAAGCAAACAATAGAACAGGAACAGAATCACAGAAATGGAGATCACATGGAGGGTTATCAGTGGGAAGTGGGGAAGAATGAGGGGAAAAGTTACAGGGAATAAGATGCATAATTGGTAGGAACAGAATAGACAAGGGAAGGTTAAGAATAGTATAGAAAATGTAGAAGCCAAAGAACTTATATGTACAACCCATGGACATGAACTAAGGTGGGAAGGTGGGGAATGCTGGAGAGTGGAGGGGTGCAGGGCAGAGGGGGATAAAGGAGAGAAAAAATGGGACAACTGTAGTAGCATAATCAATAAAATATACTAAAAAACTATATAGTATTCTGACTTTTAACCATAAATTTGTACACTCTTTTGTGAATTTCTCAGGACAGAATTTAACTCCAAAATTAATACAGTATCCTCTTATAATCTATAAATTTAATGCTTCTTGAATCACCTCTTCTCTACCTCCTACAAGATCCATGATGTATAGTACCTTGCAAGATGGTTAGTGAAAACTACCACACACAGCTGTCATAATGATTAAATGCAATCATAAATGTAAAGAGATTTGCCACATTTGAATTTTACCATGTCAAGCTATTGTGCAGAAATGATCTCTCGGGGTTGAATGAGCTGAAGAGATCACAGAGAGCCAACTCTCAAATACTGTGTCTCAAGAATCTGACAATTTGATATTCTGCCTCCAAAGTATAGCCTCACTTTAAAGTCTTGCTCACTTGCACCATAGCTACCCAGTGTAGGGGAGACCCTTTATATCTTGCCTAGACCAGAGTAGAAGCTTCTGAACAGGTATTTTCTCCTGACCACTAAAAGTCTGTTTTCCAGATAGTAGCTCTAGTGATCCATTTATAAATGTAAATGTAATCATGTCTTCCCCAACCCTCACCAAATACACACACACATATGCACACACCTCAAAAATCTGGAGGCATTCCACCACACTAAGGAAAAATTTATACTCTATCATGACTGATAAGGCCTCTGACCATCCCTCTTTCCTCAGTCCCTGCCATTTGTTCCTGGGCACTTTGTTATGTATGTCTTGGTTTGTCATCTCTCTTATCCACTAAAATGTAAAATCAATTAGCACACAGAATTCTTACCTGTTTAGGCAATGCTATAAACCCAGGGCTTAAAAAGTGCATGGCACACGGGAAGGTCTTAAAATATATTTGTTGAGTGAACAAACATGTTTCCTGTGTCCACTTCATTGCACATCAGCCATACTCAATCATGGTTACATCCTAGGTCTAGCTATCACCACAAACCATCTTATCTCGAAACACAAAAGTCTTATAGCTACTGCTTGTTTTGTCAAGTAGTCTAGTGGAAAAACACCTTAACTTCTTTTCAACCATAATCCATTGGCCCTACCACATACACTAGACCTTACAGCATCTTAATCCACCTTCACTTAAAAAACCCATCAACCTGAAAACCTTTTTTGCTTCCATTACACTCACTCAGAAAATTCACAAGCTGAAATCCAAACTCTTACCTTCTTTGTGTCTGCACTAATGCAGTGAATTTTTACATTAATCTTGAAGCTAGCCAGATTGATCTTACTACAAATTCTTAACCTTGAATGGAAAATGGTTTTCAACACTTCCCTAGAAAATCTATGCTGTTTCTTTAAGCAATAGTATTTTCCTACTCTGAGCAAGAAGTATTTCATACATCTTTTTTTTCTAATTCCCGGCCATCCTTAATCCCCATTCCACTTTTAGTTAAGGTCTTTGCATCATATTCCACTGAAATATTTAAAATCTCATTAAAAAATATGCTATATATCCTCATGGCCAGATCTATAAATCTAAGCTGGATCTCTTCCAATATTCTCCTGCCTCTTCCTTCAAAGGATAAATACTCTGGCAAAAGTCAATGCCTTTATATTTTCTTCATGTCATATCTTATATTATTTTTTCATGGGCTTTATGTTTTTGCTTATCTCTTCTATTTCCTTAACATTTTCCTTCTATTGGATCACTGACATAAGTGTAAAAACCCACTCCAGACTTTCCCAAGATTAAATATAACATCCTTGACTCCACAGCCTTTTCCAGCTTTCTCATCATTTCTCTACTTCCCTTCCTGAAGTTTTGGAAGCATTTTCTACAAACCCCATTTTGTACTGTCTCACCTCCCAGTCACTCTCCCACACACTCTAATTAGAATTTAGTCTCATCAATACATTAAAGTTGTTCCTATCACAACCACACCTACCTTGTTACTGCTAATTCAAATGGATTTTTTCCGAAACTTCTTGTTAAATACTCTTGACTGCTCTCTCATACTTCCCTTGTTTCTTGTGTTTTGTGAAATTTTCTTCTTTCTTTCATCTGGCTACTTTTCAGTTTTTCAACCTCTTCTTTTACTTGCTCCTCTCTTACTATTAGAAAGCATTGAAAACTTTCAGGAGTCAGCCTATGTTTTTTTCAATGTCCCCTGCAATTTATTTTTTAAATTTTATTTTCACTTTTACTATGGCTTTAAATGCTATTTATATGCTCATAATTAAAATTTTGTAGCTTAACCCAGACTTCCCTATGAAGTGGTAGTCTTAACTAACTTTTTTTTCTCACATAGATTTACGTTTATTGTGTATTCAATAGAGGTCATTGTAAGCATAAAACCATGTCTTTTTAATTTTATTTTCGTTTACACTGCTACAGTTGTTCTCATTTTTTTCCTCCACTTCACCACCTCCTTCCAATCCCATCCTCTTGGTCTAACTGTTAATTGCTTACTTGGTATCTGCATCTGACAGTCCTATCAAATTAACATCTTCAAAAACAAGGGATAAAGCTGCCTCATTGCTAATCCTTTCTATTTCTGTGAACAGCCCTACTATCTATCCCTGGAGTTGTTTAAGCCCAAAATCCTATAGAAATCTATCAATGTATTCCTTTCCTTACTCATGACAATCAATTAAGTACTGTCAGCATCACCTCTGATATTTATCTAGACACTCTCCAGGTTTGCCCATTGCTATTACTATCACTCTAGTCCAACTATAATCAACTTTCTCCTGCACAACTCACAGCTTATCTTCCTGCTTCTATTTTTGATCCCTATGATCAATTCTCCATATATTAGCCAAAGTGATCCTCTCAAAATGCAGTCATAATCACATTGCTCCTCCTCTGAAAAACCCTGTAATTGTGTTCCGCTGTGCAAATAATCTCCAGCTAAGCTCTCTATAGCCATTTAATTTAATATTTTAACTTCCTCTGTGCTCACTATGCTATCATCACATAAAGACTTCTTTCTGTTTCTTCCTATTTTTTTAATTGCTGTTCAAGTAAAGTAGTCTCCATTTTCCCCCCACCACTCCCACCACCCCATCCACCCCAGCCTCCCTCCCTGGATCCTACCCATTTTGACTTTGTCCATGTGTCCTTTACACATATTCTTTGACAAACTTTCCCCTATTTTCTCCCATACCCTCCCCCACCTCCCTTCTGGTTACTATCATATTATTCTTTATTTCAATGTTTCTGGCTATATTTTGCTTGTTTATTTGTTTTTTTTATTAGGTTCCTGTTAAAGGTGAGATCATATGGTATTCGTCTTTCACCTCCTGGCTTATTTCTCTTAGCATAATGCTCTCCAGTTCCATCCATGCTGTCCCGAAGGGTAGGAGCTCCTTCTTTCTTTCTGCTGCATAGAATTCCATTGTGTAAATGTACCATAGTATCTCAATCCACTCATTTACTGATGGGCACTTAGGTTGCTTCCAACACTTGGCTGTTGTAAATTGTGCTGCTATGAACATCGGGGTGCATAGGTTCTTTTGAGTTGGTGTTTCAGGGTCCTTAGGGTATAATCTCAGCAGTGGAATTGCTGGATCCAAAGGCAATTCCATTTTTAGTTTTCTGAGGAAATTCCATAGTGTTTTCCACAGTGGCTACAATAGTCTGCATTCCCGCCAATAGTGTACCAGGGTCCCCTTTTCTCCACAACCTCTCCAGCACTTGTTGTTTGTTGATTTGTTTATGATGGCCATTCTGACCAGTGTATTTCATTGTGGTTTTAATCTGCATCTCTCTGATGGCTAGTGATGCTGAACATCATTTCAAATGTCTCTGAGCCTTCTGTATGTCCTTCTTGGAGAAGTGTCTGTTCAGGTCCTTTGTCCATTTTTTAATTGGGTTGTTTGTCTTCCTGGTGGGGAGTTGTGTGTTTTTCATATACTTTGGAGATCAAACCCTTGTCCAAGGTATCATTGGCTAACATATTTTCCCATATGATTGGTTCTCTTTTCCTTTTGCTGATTTTTTCTTTAACCATGCAGAAGCTTTTTATTTTGATGAAGTCCCATTTGTTTATTCTTTCCTTTATGTCCATCACTCTGTGGGACATATCGAAGAAAATATTGCTGTGTGGTATATCTGAGATTTTCCTACCTATGTTCTCCTCCAGGACTGTTATGGTCTACTGACATATATTTAAGTCTTTTATCCATCTTGAGTTTATTTTTGTGTATAGTGTAAGTTAGTGGTTGAGTTTCACTTTTTCTCATGTAGCTGTCCAGCTGTCCCAACACCATTTGTTGAAGAGGCTATTTTTACTCCATTTTATGCTTTTGCCCCCTTTGTCCAATATTAATTGACCATAAAGACTTGGGTTTATTTCTGGGCTCTGTATTCTGTTCCATTGATCTATGTGTTTATTCTTATGCTAGTACCAAACTGTCCAGTTACCTTGGCATTGTAATATAGTTTTATATCAGGTGTTGTGATCCCTCCTATTTTGCTCTTTTTTCTCAAAAATGCTGTGGTAATTCAAGGTCATTTGTGGTTCCATATAAATTTTTGAAACATTTGTTCTGTATCTGTGAAGTATGTCATTGGTGTTTTAATAGACATTGCATTGAATCTATAAATTTCTTTGAGTAGTATAGACATTTTGATGATGTTAATTCTTTCAATCCATGAACACAGTATAGCCTTCCATTATTTGTGTCTTCCTTGATTTCTTTCTTCTGTGTTCTGTAGTTTTCTGAGTATAGGTCTTTTACCTCTTTGGTTAGGTTTATTCCTAGGTATTTTATTTTTCTTATAGCTACAGCAAATGGGATTTTTCCCCTGGTTTCTCTTTCTGATATTTTGTTACTGGTATACAAAAATGTCTTTGATTTCTGAATATTGACCTTGTATCCGGCTGTTTTGCCAAACTCACATATTAGGTTGAGTACTTTTTTGCCTGAGTCTATAGGGTTTTCTATGTACACTATCATGCCATCTGCAAACAGTGACAGTTTTACTTCCTTCTCTCTAGTTCGGATGCTTTTTATTTCTTTTTCTTGTCTGATCACTGTGGCTAGGACTTCCAATACTATGTTGAATAGAAGTGGTGAAAGTGGACACCCTTGTCTTGTTCCTGATCTTAGTGGGAAAGCTTTCAGTTTTTGCCCATTGAGTATGATGTTGGCTGTAGGTTTCTCATATATGGCCTGTAGCATGTTGAAGTGATACTTCCACTTTGCTGAGTCTTTTTAACATAAATGGATACTGTACTTTATCAAATGTGTTTTCCTAATATATTGATATGACCATGTGATTTTTGTCTTTCCTTTTGTTTATGTGATATAATCCATTTATTGATTTGTGGATATTGTACTATCCTTGCATCCCTGGGATGAATCCCACTTGGTCATGGTGTATGATCTTTTTAATGTATTGCTGGATGAGGTTTGCCAATATTTTGCTGAGGATTTTTGTGTCTATGTTCATCAGAGATATTGGCCTATAGTTTTCTTTCTTTGTTGTGTCTCTGTCTGGCTTTGAGGTTAAGATGATGCTGGCTTCATAAAAGAGTTTGGGAGTCTTCCTTTTTCTTGGATTTATTGGAATAGTCTGTGAAGGATAGAGGTTAGCTCTTCCTTAAATGTTTGTAAAATTCTCATGGGAAATTGTTGATCCAAGACTTGTGTGTGCCCAGAGTTTTTTGATCATGGCTTCAGTGTCACTAGCTATTATCCATTTGTACAGGCTTTCAGCTTCTTCTCCATTCAGTTTTGGAAGGTTAAATTCTAGAATTTGTCCATTTCACCCAGGCTTTCAAATTTCTTGGCATATAGTTGTTCATAGTATTTTCTTACAATCTTTGTATCTGTGTGGTATCAGTTGTAATCTCTTCTCTTTCATTTCCGATTTTATTTATTTGGGTCCTCTCTCTTTTTTTCTTGATGAGGTTGCATCAAGGCTTGTTGAATTTATTTACTAGTATCTTTTCAAAGAACCAGCTCCTGGGTTCATTGATCCTTTGAATTATTCTTTTAGCATCTGTCATTTAATTCTGTTCTGATCTGGGTTATTTCTTTTCTTCTACTCACCCTTTGGTTTGTTATTGTTCCTACAGTTCTTGTAGATAGAGGTTAGGATTTATTATTTGAAATGTTTCTGTCTTTTTTAGGTAGGCCCGTATCACTACAAACCTCCCTCTCAGGACTGCCTTCTCCTTGTCCCATAAGTTTTGGATTATTGCGAGTTCATTTTCATTTGCTTCCAGAAATTTTTGATTTCTTCCTTTATCTCATTATTAACCCATTCATTTAATAGCATGCTATTCAATCTCCATAAGTTAGAGTGTTTTGAGATTTTTTTCTGTGAGGTTGTTTTTGTAGTTTCAGGCTCTTATGGTCAGAGAAAATGCTTGATATGATTTCAATTTTCTTGAATTTGTGGAGGCTTGTTTTGTGTCCTATCATGTGGTCTATCTTTTAAAATGTTCCATGTGCATTTGAAAAGAATGTGTATTTTGCTTCTTCTGGATGAAAACTTCTATATGTATCAGTTAAGTTCATTTGATCTAGGGCATTGTTCAATGCTGCAACATCCTGGTTGATGTTTTATTTAGAAGGTCTATCCATTTTTGGCAGTGGGGTGTTAAAATCCCCTAGTATAAGTGTGTTGCTGTCTATACCTTTCTTAAAGTCGTCCAAGATTTTCCTTATGTATTTGGGTGCTCCTATGTTGGATGCATATATATTTATGTTTATTTTTTCCTGATGGATTCTTCTCTTGAGTAATATGAAACGTTCTTCTGTGTCTCTTATTATGGCCTCTGTTTTGAAGTCTATTTAGTCTGATATAAGTATTGCTACCCTGGCTTTTTTTTTTTTTATTCTCCATTTTCTTGGAATATTTATTTCCAATCCTTTATTTTCATTCTGGGTAGGTCTTTTGTTCTTCAGCAGGTCTCTTGTAGGCAGCATATGCGTGGGTCATGTTTTCTTATCCATTCTGCTCCTCTGTCTTTTGATTGGAGCATTTAATCCATTAACATTTAAGGTTATTATTGATAGGTACTTATTTATTTCTCCCCCTTTGTACCTGTGTTCCTCTCTCTATTTCTTTTTCTTCTTAAATCAATCCCTTTGGCATCTCTTGCAGAGCTGTTTTCATGGAGTTGTATTCTCTCAGCCCTCTTTTGTCTGGGAAACTCCTTATTTGGCCTTTCATTTTAATTGAGAGCCTTGCTGCATTCAGTAGTCTTGGTTGTAGGCCTTTACTTTTCATTACTCAGAATATTTTTTGCCATTCCCTTCTGGCTTGTAGCGTTTCTGTTGAGAAATCACCTGCTAGATTTATTGGAGTTCCCTTGTATGTTACTTTATATTTCCCCATTGCTTCTTTTAAGATTCTCTCTTTGTCTTTAAAATTCAACATTTTAATTATGGTGTGTCTTAGAGTTCACCTCTTTGGGTTCAGCCTGATTGGGACCCTCTGTGCTTCCTGAACTTGCATGGTTTTTTCCCTCTCCAGTTCAGAAAGTTTTGTCATTATTTTTTCAAACAGGGTTTCTATCTGTTGCTCCTTTTCTTTTCCTTCTGGTATTCTTATGATTTAAATGTTGTTGTATTTCATGTTGTCTTGTAGGTCCCTTAAGATATTTTCATATTTTTTCTAATCTTTTTTTCATGCAGCTGCTCTACTTGGGTATTTCTTTCTACCTTGTCTTCCAGCTCACTAATTTGGTCCTCTGCTTCATCTAGCTTGCTTATAATTCCTTCTAGTGTATTTGTATTTCAGAAATTGTATTATTCATTTCTTCCTGGTTCTTGTTTAGAGTTTCTATTTCCTTTTTCATACTACTGTAGTTCTCACTCAGTTCCTTGTAGTTGTTTGTGAGTTCCTTGAGCATCCTTATCACCATTCCTTTGAATTTTATATCTAATAGTTTGCTTACTTCTATTTCATTTATCTCTTTTAGTGGGGAGTCTTCCATTCCTTTTGGTTGCATGTTCTTTCTTTATCTACCCATTTTACATGACTCTTTTTGTTTGTTTCTGTGAATCCCTATGCTTTGTTTTGCCAGCTGTCTTCATATGGTGAACTCCTGTGCTAGGAGTTCTGTGAGACTCAGTGGTGTGGTCTCTTTGATCTTCTTGTCTGGATCCTCTAAGGTTGCCCTTTCTTCTGTTTGTATGGGCTCTCTTGTTGTATTTGGGTTTTCCCTGTTGGTGGCTCCGTTGTTGGTGGGTTCTCCCCTCCTTTGGGTTTAATGGTATTCACAGTCCCCACCTTTTCTTTTATGTGATCATGGGCAGGATGAAGGTGAAATTGAGTAAGACAACAAAAGAATATTCTTTGGGATTTAAAGTATTAACAAGTAGAGAAGAGATAGGAGGTCCTTTGGAGAAGTACAGCAATATCTGTGATATTTCACCCAAGTAGCCACTTTTTATAAAAGGTGAAAAAGAGATAAGATTCTTATTAGAAGGAAAAAAGAATGTGAGCTGACTTAATGCAAGGTTGAAGGCAAAATATAGTGACAATAAGGGATAGAAAGTTGGCATAATATGGTGAGAGAATAAAGTTAACCACAACAGTAATAAAAATCAAGAAGATGGCAAAATGGATTCAGACCAGGAAGGGTGTTTTGTGGTATTTGGAATAACAATAATATGCTAAGAAATATATAATTGTCTGTTTTTAAACATCCTCTGCAACCTTTGGTTTTCAAGCTTCATATTGGCTGGAATCTATTGACTATTCACTTTGTTCCTTGGAACACTGGCTAGGTGTCCCAGTTGGGTACATGAGCAACTGGGTTCAGCACCCACCTACAACCCCACCATCCTCCTCACTATCTTCCCACTCCATTTCTTAAAAACTATGCTCATTCTAGTCTTAGGATGTTGGCCCTTACTGTCCCTCTGCTAGAAATACTCAATTTTAAATCCTAACATGGCTTCTTTGTTCTTGTCATTTAGATATCAACTCAAATACCAAGCCCTTGGAGATATCCCCTGAGCACCTAAGTTTCTTCAGTATGGATTCCTGTGAGCTTATGAGTCCAATATCAAGGTCAACATGTGCTTATTTTAAGTACATAATTTAAAGTGCAACTGCTGGCATATGGTATAAATTTTCCCCTGATATAACAAAAGCAGAAACTCACTCAAGTAGCTGAAAACTCCAGTTCTAAAATAATTCAGATTATAATGGCCACTTGTTTTAGCAGTGAAATATAATTGAATCCTACAGAGTGATTGTAATCAAAGGGTACGCACAAGTTCACACAATCAATGTGGCTGAGCTTCCAGATGACCGCATTCAAAATACTGATGGAAAAGGACACCAGGTTCCACTAAATTTCCATCAACATTAAACAAGTGCAATTTAGATGTCTTTTTTTTGGTCATTCTTTTGAGAAGCTCATTTCTCATTGTATTAAAAGTCATTATGTAATGACTAAATTAGTTTCAGCCTGATGTCATTTTATATATAAACAAAGTAATTGGTAAAGCCTTAAGCATCTTAAATTGTGCATAGTGTAGTGTAGTAGTTAAATTCTTTTTAAATAATCGGTGAGAAATGCAAACCAATATGAAAATATGAGAAAATAAGATCTAAAATAATAGCAGTTATAAAGTAATAGTGAACTCAGTTATCCCAATCTTGTTTAACAAACAAGACTGTTTGAAGGGAGCATGGTGAGCAAAATAACTCTATATAAAAAATGTTCTCAGACATAAACTAATTTTCAATAAATGTTTCACTAACTGAAAACTGATTGCAGAACCCTATGTACACTACGTAATGTGAAATACACACAGAGACTTGTCATGTGGCTTAATATTTGTCCAGTTAGCATAAAAAAATAATTTTATTGAACATCTTGTCCGATGCGGACCCTGGCTCATGGGGTCTGCCACATTGTGGATGAGGCATGAGAAATTCACACAGACTACCAAGTCCTGTGGAGGAAAAGGGACAGCATGGCTTTTCTCTCAAGAGGAGAAAAAGCCAGAGTCCTCCCTGCAACAGGCCTTTATTTCTTTTTTTCAGCACATTACATGATGATCCTCATTTACTATGCACAGGTTCCCTTTAGGTGGTTACCTTTTACAGAAAACAAAGGAGAGGATTCTACTAATCACATCACAGAAGAAGGATATTTGCAAATGAAAAAGGGAAAAGTGGTTGAACCAGTTACACTCATCCTTGGAAGCTTTAGCATGGATTTTAGGAAGTTACTTTGCAGTAAATGTTTGCTGCCTCAATTTAGGGTGAGAGAGTTTTAGCAAAAGTAAGTCTCATAGCAGTCTAGGCACAATGCAGGCCTGATTCCCCATGGGAGAACCTATCCATGGGTGTGGGTCCTATGCATCAGACCTTGCTTTCTACTGGCAGCTGGGCCCATGCCATGCAGAATAGTCTCCTACATTTCCCCCCTTGCTTTTAGTTAGGACCTCTATAGATCCCACAAAGCTTAGTACTTGCTGCTCTCTAACACAACCCTGGGAAAATAATTCACAAATGCATCAAAGTACACAGAGCATTATTATAATCAGTAAGCAATCATTGGTTTCAAAGACCCACATTCTCAGATTAAGCCCATCAATCATTGGCAGGGAGTAATGATCAAGTAGATAACATTCAAAGAACTCTGAGGGCCTATTTTGAGTCAGGGTCAGATAGTAAAGGGCCATAAAATTTTGGGGAAACAAACTCATCTCAGGCTTGGACCCTTATCATTTAAATTGAGGATATTAGCAAAGTAGGTTTCACAGGATTATATGCTTTCTCTCTTAGGCCTGATCACCCTGGGAAACTCACCCTTTCCAGCACAGAGCCACACCCACCTCCAGCATTGTTTCAGGCTTACATCAAGCAGGGGAAGTGAGGTAGCCAAGAGATTAGGAGACTTCTTGAAGACAGGATGAGGACTCAGGCTATCTCAGGATAGCCTAGGGACCAGGGTCCATCACCCCCTTATTCCGCATCCCCTAAGTCCTTCCCTGAGGGCCCCTCATGACTGTGCCTGTCTTAGGTCATCTCTCCCTTGAGGAATCTTACCTATCATTGGCTATCCAATGCACTGGGAGCCCGACAGGGTGAAGTAAAGTGGTCAGAGGTGGTGATGCTGCCAAGGAGATAAACTTTGTCTCCTCAGTGGGTTGGGGTCCCAAGGTCTCTCACTCAACCTTAGCCATAGGGGGTTACAGCTTCTAAAATCAGGCAGGGCAGTTTCCAACATCTAAAATCTCCCCTCTTTTTTGT
The DNA here is from genome assembly GCA_004027475.1 of Anoura caudifer. Taxonomy (NCBI): domain Eukaryota; kingdom Metazoa; phylum Chordata; class Mammalia; order Chiroptera; family Phyllostomidae; genus Anoura; species Anoura caudifer. The sequence continues at coordinate 55,148 of PVKU01004128.1, forward strand.
TTGTGAATGCAACTATAGCTCTTAAGCCTGTGAAACCTACTATTTGCTGTTCCCCAATGCAATCTCAAGAAAACAACCTCCAAATACATCATAAAGCACAAATAAGGATTAAGACAAGGAGGCATCCAAAGCTTGCCATGACCCAAACCCATAAAGTCAGTCCATTGAACAAGTGTTTAGGGTTCAGCCATTGTAAGATTATTGTGGAGGGTCTGGAACACTTAGTGTTTGGTAAGGCCTTTGCTCAAGCATTAAGAGCCTTGATGTCCCCCCCATGTGGTGGGCACATGCCTAATGGGAACATTATTGGCCACTGGGGGGTTGTTGCCCTCTGCAGGAGGCACTTGAGCCTCAGCCCCTGACATTGAGGCAGGCACCATCCTCCTCTGATGGCAGACACAGGCCTATGAGTGACAGTGTGTGTGTCCATTTTCCTTCTGGTTGTTCAGGGTCAGCTGGGCCATCTGGTCTGTCAGTCCATTGGTTCTCAGCTCCAGATAGCAGAGCTTGGTGTCTGTCCCACTTATAATAAGGCTTTACTCTTTTGGCTGGCAGCCAGACAGGACCTGTAGGAATGAAAACACATACATATCCTCTTCCCCAAGTTAAGAGACCTACAGGGCCCTGCCAAGAGCCATCTACCAGCAAATCTTTATATAAAACCTGAGGATAAGATTACTTAGGCTCTTTCTTCTGAACATGTTTCTCAATTGAAGTGCAGAGTGATTCACCACAATTTAGAAAATTATATGTAAACATGGTTGACATAATCAAATTTTGGGGGAAGGACGCATGACTCCCCCACTTTCTGTTTTTTTTTTTATTTTAATTGTTGTTCTTGTACAGTTTTCTGTCTTCTACTTCCATCCCAGCCCAACACGCCAGCCCTCCTCCCATTTCCAACCCCCACAGCTTTTGTCCATGTGTCTTTTATACTTGTTGCTCTAAACCCTTTCCCTTTTCCCCTGAAATTCCTAAACCTCTCCTCTCTTGTTCTTAATTTCAGTGTCTTTGGTTTTATTATCCTTGTTTATTTGTTTTGTTGATTAGGTTCTTGTTAAAGGTGAGATCATATGGTATTTGTCTTTTACCTGCTGGCTTATTTCGCTTAGCATAATGCTTTGAAGTTCCATCCATGCTGTCATGAAGGGTAGGAGCTCCTTCTTTCTTTCTGCTGCATACAATTTCATTGTGTAAATGTACCATAGTTTCTTGATCCATTCATTTACTGATGGGCACCTAGGTTGTTTCCAACACTTGGCTATTGTAAATTGTGCTGCTATAACATTGGGATGAATAGGTTCTTTTGGATTGGTGTTTCAGAGTTCTTAGGATACAATCCTAGCAGTGGGATTGCTGGGTCAAAAGGTAGATCCATTTTTAGTTTTCTTAGAAAATTTCATACTACTTTCCATAGTGGTGTACCAGTCTGCAATCCCACCAACAGTGCACTAGGGTCCCCTTTGCTCAACAACCTCTCCAACACTTGTTGTTCGTCGCTTTGTTTATGATGGCCATTCTGACTGGTGTGAAGTGGTATCCCATTGTGGTTTTAATTTGCATCTCTCTGATAGCTAGCAATATTGAGCATCTTTTCATGTGTCTCTGGATCCTCTGTATGTCCTCCTTGGAGAAGTGTCTGTTCAAGTCTTTTGCCCATTTTTAATTGGGATGCTTGTCTTCTTAGGGTGGAGCCATGTAAGTTCTTTATATATTTTGGAGATTAAACCCTGTCTGAGGTATCATTGGCAAATAAGTTTTCCCATACAGTTGGTTCTCTTTTTATTTTAATACTATTTTCTTTAGCCATGCAGAAGCTTTTTATTTTGATGATATCCCATTTGTTTATTCTTTCCTTTATGTCCCTTGCTTTAGGGAACATATCAGTAAAAATGTTGCTGTGTGCAATATCTGAGATTTTCGTGCCTATGTTCTCCTCTAGGACTTTAATGGTGTCACAGCTTTTTTTAAATCTTTTATCCACCTTGGATTTATTTTTTGTGTATGGTGTAAGTTGGTGCTCGAGTTTCTTTTTTTTTTTTTTTTTGCATGTAGCTGTCCAGTTCTCCCAACACCACTTGTTGAAGAGGCTACCTTTACTCCATTTTATGTTGCTGCCTCCTTTGTCAAATATTAATTGACCATAGAGAATTGGATTTACTTCTGGGCTCCATGTTCTATTCCACAGGTCCATGTGCCTGTTTTTGTGCCAGTACCAGGCTGACCAGGCTGTTTTGAATACAGTGGCCTTGTAATACAGTTTGATGTCAGGTATTGTGATCCCTCCTACTTTGCTCTTCTTTCTCAAAATTGCAGCAGCTATTCGAGGTCATTTATGGTTCCATATAAATTTTTGAAGTGTTTGTTTTATGTCTGTGACATATACCATTGGTACTTTAATAGGTATTGCATTGAATCTGTAAATTGCTTTGGGTAGTATGGACATTTTGATGATGTTAATTCTTCCAATCCGTAAATACGGTGGTATATGTTTCCATTTGTTTGTGTCTTCCTTGACTTCTTTCTTCAGTGTTGTGTAGTTTTCTGCATACATGTCTTTTACCTCCTTGGTTAAGTTTACTCCTAGGTATTTTATTTTTCTTTTTGCTATATCGAATGGGATTTTTTTCTTGATTTCTGCTTTTGCTGTTTCATTGTTTGTATACAAAAATGCCTTTGATTTCTGGATATTGACTTTGAATCCTGATGTTTGGCCAAATTCATTTATTAGGTTGAGCAGCTTTTTGGCTAAGTCTATAGGATTTTCTATGTACACTATCATGCCATCTGCAAATGATGATAGTTTTGTTTCCTCCTTTCAAATTTGGATGCCTTTTATTTCCTTTTCTTGTCTAATCACTGTGGCTAACACTTCCAATACTATATTGAATAGAAGTGGTGAAAGTGGACAATCTTGTCTTGTTCCTGATCATAGTGGAAAAGATTTTATTTTTTGCCCGTTGACTTTCATGTTAGCTGTAGGTCTCTCATATATGGCCTTGATTATGTTGAGGAATGCTCCCTCTATTCCCACTTTGCTGAGTGTTTTTATCATAAATGGGTGTTGTACCTTATCAAATGCTTTTTCTGCATCTATTGATATGATCATGTGATTTTGTCTTTGCTTTTGTTTATGTGATGTATTACATTTACTGATTTGCGAATGTTGAACCATCCTTGCATTTCAGGGGTGAATCCCACTTGGTCATGGTGTATGATCTTTTTAATGTATTATTGGATGTGGTTTGCCAACATTTAGTTGAGGGTTTTAGCATCTGCGATGTGGGCCTGAAGTTTCATTTCTTTGTTGTGTCTTTATCTGGTTTTGGGATTAGAATGATGCTGGCTTCATCAAAAGAGTTTGGGAATCTTCCACCATTTTGGATTTTTTTGAAAAGTTTGTGAAGGAAAGGGGTTAGCTCTTCCTTAAATGCTTTGTAAAATTCTCCTGTGAAACCATCTGGTCCAGGGCTTTTGTATTTCAGGAGTTTTTTGATTACTGCTTCAATTTCATCTGCTGTTATTTGTCTGTTGAGGTTTTCTGCTTCTTTTTCATTGAGTTTAAGAGGATTATATTTTTCTAGAAACTTGTCCATTTCACCTAGGTTTTCAAATTTCTTGGTATACAGTTCTGCATAGTCATTTCTTACAATCCTTTGTATTTCTGTGATGTCAGTTGTAATCTCTCCTCTTTCATTTCTGATTGTGTTTATTTCGGTCTTCTCTCTTTTTTTCTTGATGAGCCTGCTTAAAGGCTTGTCAATTATGTTTATCTTTTCAAAGAAGCAGCTCCTGGATTCATTGATCCTAGAATTGTGCTTTTAGTCTCTATGTCATTTAATTCTGCTCTGATCTTAGTTATTTCCTTCCTTCTACTTGCTCTGGGCTGTCTTTGTTGTTTTTCTTGAGTTCTTGTAGGCATAGGTTAAGTTGTTTGTTTGAGATGTTTCCATCTTTTTTAGGTAGGCCTGTATTGCTATGAACTTTCCTCTGAGGACTGCCTTTGCTGTGTCCCATAAGTTTTGGGTTGTTGTGAGTTCATTTTCATTTGTTTCCAGAAACTTTTTGATTTCTTCCCTAATTTCATTCTTGACCCACTCATTGTTTAATAGCATGCTATTCAATCTCCATGATTTTGAGGACTTTGGGTTTTTCCCCTTCGGGTTAGTTTCTAGTGTTAGTCCCTTGTGGTCAGAGAAAATCATTGGTATGATTTCAATTTTCTTGAATTTGTTGAGGCTAGTTTTGTTCCTATCATGTGGGTATCTTTGAAAATCTTCCATGTGCATTTGAAAAGAATGTGTATTTAGTTTCTTTGGGATGAAGGGTTCTCTATATATATATCAGTTAAGTCCATTTCATCAAGAGTGTTGTTCAATGCCACAATACCTTGTTAATATTTTGTTTGGAAGATCTGTTCATTTTTGACAGTGGGGCATTAAAATCCCCTACTATAATTGTATTGCTGTCAATATCTTTCTTGAAGTCCTCTAAGATTTTCTTGATGTTTTAGGTGCTCCTATGTTGGGTGCATATATTTACAATGTTTATGTCTTCCTGGTGGATTCTTCCCTTGAGTATTATGAAGTGACCTTCTGGGTCTCTCTTTATGACTCTTCTTTTGAAGTCTATTTTGTCTGATATGAGTATTACTACCCTGGTTTTTTTTCCTGTCCATTTGCTTGGAAAATTTGTTTGCAGCCCTTCACTTTGAGTTGGTGTAAGTCTTTTGTCTTGAGGTGGGTCTCTTGTAGGCAGCATATGTGTGGGTCATGCTCTCATCCATTCAGCTATTCTATGCCTTTTGATTGGAACATTTAATCCATTTACATTTAAGGCCTTTATTGATAGGTACTTATTCATTGCCATTTTTGTACCTGTGTTCCTTTCTCTCTCTCTCTCTCTCTCTCTCTCTTTTCCTTCCTTTCCTTAAAGCAGTCCCTTTAGCATCTCTTGCAGAACTGGTTTGTTAGAAGTGTTTTTTTTTAGACTTCTTTTATCTGGGAAGCTCCTTATTTGGCCTTCTATCTTGATTGAAAGCCTTGGTGAGTAAATTAGTCTTGGTTGCAGGCCTTTGGTTCTCATTACTTGGAATATTTCTTGCCATTCTCTTCTGGCTTGGAGTGTTTCCATTGAGGTGCTAACCTTATCAGGGCTCCCTTGTATGTTACTTCCTTATTCTCTCTTGCTGCCTTTAAGATTCTCTCTGTGTCTTGGATTTTGCCATTTTAATTATGATGTGTCTTGAAGTGGGCCTCTTTGGGATCCTCTTGATTGGGACTCTCTGTGATTCCTGGATTTGTGTGACTTTCTCTCATCAAATTAGGGAAGTTTTCCATCATTGCTTTTTCAAACAAGTTTTCTATCCCTTGCTCTTCTCCTTCTCCTTCTTGTATCCCTATTATATGGATATTATTACATTTCATATTGTCTTACATTTCTCTTAATCCCTCTTCATTCTTTCTGAGCCTCTTTTCCTTTTCTTGTTCTTTCTGGGTTTTTTTTTTCTACTTGGTCCTCCAACTCACTGATCTGATATTCTGCTTCATCAATTCTGCTTTTCATTCTTTCCACTGTGTTCTTCAGTTCAGAAATTGTATTTTTCATTTCCTCTTGGTCCTTGTTGATAGTTTTTATTTCCTTTTTCATACTGATATAGTTTGCAGTGAGTTCCTTGTAGCTTCCCTGTAGTTTCTGGTAGCTCATTGAGAGCTCTTGGAGCTTCCTAACAACCACTGCTTTGAACTCAAAATCTGATAGTTGAGTTGCCTCTGTTTCATTTAGCATTCTTTCTGGGGCTTCCTCCTTTTCTTTCATTTGGGGATTGTTTCTTTGTCTTCCCATTATTTGTCAGGCTCTTCTTGTTAGGCTCAGTTTCTTAAATTGATTTGTTCTGGTTCCCTGGGTTTATGGTGTGAACTTCTGTGGTAGAAAATTGTGAGATTCAGTGGCACTGTCTCATTTGGGTATCCTGGTGTTCACGGCTTCCAGTTTCTCAGCTGTTGAAATGCCCCCTCTTTGGGACTGACTCTGGTCTTTCCACAGTTCCAGGGTTTTTTTGTTTTGTTTTGTTTTGTTTTTGTCTCACTTGTAGGTGTTTAAAAAGAGAAAAGAGAAAGAAAAAAGAAAAGAAGAGAAAAATGAAAAAAAATGAAAAGAGAATAAAGAAAAGCAGAATGAAAAAGAAAAGAAAAAAGAGAAAGGAAGAAGAGATAAGCTTGGAAAGAAAGGAAGAAGGAATAAAGCAAGAAAGAAGTAATGAGAAGCAAAAGGAGTTGAGGAGTAAAAAAGATAAAAATAATGAAAAATTAATTATTTAAAAAGAGAGAGATTAAAAAAACACCAAAATTGCCAACTCTTGCTGTTATCAATCTTGCAAAGCCAGTTTTTCTGGCCTTGCTGACTGCAGTGGCCAAGGGGTGACCATATTGTTTTTCTCCCTGTTCAGCACTCAGTTATCTTTGGCCTACTGTCCTCAGAGCTAGCCAGGGGCCTCTCTGCACAGGGCCTCAGGTGTATCTTCTGAGGGGGCATGTGCCTACTGCGGTCGCACACAAGTGCTAAGGATCTTTCAACCTTCCATGCACATGTGCCGATTGTCCTGAAAGTACGAATTGACACCCATGCAGGTCGTACACAGGTGTCTAAGATCTCCCAGCAGTCCATGCAGGTCCCTGATGGCACACAGGCACCGAGGGACTGCAGCACAGGTCCCCTGGTGGTGCGCTGGTGCCAATGGATCCCCGAGCAGCTGTTCCCAATGGTGCATGGGCATAGACAGTAGCAGGAGCTCCAATGCGCAGTCCTCCCAGGGCTATGAGATCTTAACTCCTCTCTGTGAGATTTCAAGCAACCAGGTTTATCCTGGTGCTGCCAAGACCTTGTTTGGCTGATCAGCAAGCAGTTGACCTGACTTCCTCCCTCCCTAGAGTCTTATGACCAGCATTGGCCCAGGATCTCAGCCCCTCTGGTCTCCGCATTGTTGGAGTACTCTCCTTACCATCTGGTTTTTCAATGTCCACTGCAATTTTCGATCTCCTATTTTCAAATATGCCATGTTTCTGATGTCTGTTTGCTGTGCTCTGCTGTAAATCAACCAGGTTTTTCACCTGTGTGAAGGTGGCGGGGAAGGAATGTGTTTCCTCTTACCGCTCCGCCATCTTCTCTCTCTCCTCTTTCTGTTTTTTAAGATTTTTAAAAGTATGATAAGCCTGTTCTACAATTGCCTGACCAGTTGGATTGTAAGGTATTCTTGTTTTATGTTGGATATTCCAACACTGAAGAAAAACCTGAGTAGAATGGGCAAGGTATCCAGGGCCATTATCAGTTTTAATTTGCTGAGGCTGTCCTAAATGACTAAAGGCCTCAAGCCAATGGGCTTGTATATTTTTAGCAGATTCTCCTGTTAAAGTAGATGTATGAAGGGCACCAGAGTAAGTATCAATAGAAATATGAACATATTTGAATTTTCCAAAGGGAGTGTAATGAGTGACATCTGTTTGCCAAATTATTTGAGAACCCAGTCCCTGAGGATTAACTCCTGTAGATGCGGGTGCCTTGCTATGGGCTTGGCAATCAGGACATTCTTTAATAATTTGCTTAGCTTGGAAAGACAGGCCCCCTGTGTTTCTGCAGGCAGCAATGAGTTTAAGCAGCAAGTTAATTGCCCTGTTGTTCTCAGGACCTGGTAGTTCCTAGGTTCAGAGTTTTCAAGGAAAGGGAGAAAGTTGGGGGGGGGATACTCTGCTTAACTATGTTTTAGACAAAAATTGTTACACACTAATGGCCTTTTGTGACTTGATTGACTAACCATTTCCTCTGGGAGAATAGCCAGTTCTCCCCCAAGGAAACGATCACTGTTTACAGGTACTGAGTTAAAAAATAGTACTTAGTCTTCCATGGAGAAGAGCTAGTTCTCCCCAGGAGACAGCACACCTATATTTCATTTTTACAATAAAGGGTCACAGCTCTGGCATAAACAAGGGGGATTCTTAATATTTTTTAACATGTCACACCCCTCATCTCACTTATAGCATGCTTTAGGATTGACAAGCTTATGAACACATTCATAACTTTTAGAAACAGTTTTTTTCTCCACTGGCAAATACATTTACTTTTTTTGTTAATTCTTATTGATTACTGCATTCCTTGAGTGTGCTCAGAAGTGAGCTATCTCATTATCTAGTGCCCTTGACCACTTTAGGGAAGCTGGAGAAGAGGAAGGAAGGATACTAATCTTGGCACAGCTTGTTCTGAGGACCAGAGCAGTCCCTGGGTCTTTAGAAGGAAGATTCAGAGTGGTTAAAAGACACATTTTCCCATTATTTTTCTTCCTGTGCTTTTTACTGTCTGATGGATGTGAGATCTTTTTTCCTTTCTGTAAGCAATCAATTTAAATTCTTTCTGAGTAGAATCCTTATGATGTAACAACATTAGAGATCTTAATCTATTTACCAGAGGTTTAGCTAAATATTTTGAGGCTGAGCTGTTCCTTTCAAAACAAAAACAAAATTCAAGCAAATTAGTATTTTCAAATTAAATGCTCTAAAGAAGGGAGTGAGATAATAACCTTAGAATCTTATCTCACACCACCTCGAACTATTTCAACTTCTGCCCAACTTTTTCTTAAATAACTAAGTCTAAAGATCCCTTATCAGGATTCAGCAGCCCCCCAAAACTGCTAAACTAGCTTAAAATATTGCTCCTGTTCCCCAGAGAGCCCATTCCTCATGGTTGAGGATTCGCAGAAAACTTTAAAGAAATTTTTTAACAAATAAAACAACCTTTTTCTGAAATTCCTCCCACTGCAAGCACAGTGATTACAAAACCAGTCTCAATTTTGCATTTTCTCCACCTGCACCTTTAAATCTTTACGGAGGCAGATGGACAGAAAAGGCAAAACTGAAGGGACCGCAAGAGGTGGCTTAAAAGAAAGAATTTGATGAGATGCTTGTAAATTGTCCTGTAGCTAGTTGATGTTTTTAAAGCTGATTAAAGGGAAAATCTTTGCTCTTTCTCCAAAGCCTAGACCTAGTTTGTAACTGTGCCCCGGGAATCGACTTGTGGGTGTTTTTACAGTGTGCCTGTGGCTCTTAACTGCTCGACCCATGCCCACGAGTTTGCAGCAGATACTTGGGAAAGAGAGCAAGGTTCCTGCTTACTAAAGAAGGTACCATTGCAAAGTGGTCACAAGAGAGAGCCACCTAGAAAGAAAACTCTCTTCCTCTGAAATCCAACACACCCTATAACCTAACTGAAAAGCACTTAGTGTCCTTGGCTCTTACCTGGGCTGATGCGTGCATACTCCAACCAAGTTGGTGTGTTGTCCGCAATGACAGCTCATAGCCCTGGGTCCCTCTTTCTGGGCACCAGCTGATGAGGACCCGGGCTCATGGGGTCCGCCACATTGTGGATGAGGTATGAGAAATTCACACAGACTACCCAGTCCTGTGGAGGAAAAGGGACAGCATAGCTTTTCTCTCAAGAGGAGAAAAAGCCTTAGTCCTCCCTGTGACAGGCCTTTCTTTCTTTTATTTTTTCGGGGGGCATATTACATAATAGTCCTCATTTACTATGCACAGGTTCACTTTAGGTGGTTACCTTTTGCAGAAAATAAAGGAGCCAATGCTGCTAATCACATCACAGAAGACAGATATTTGCAAATGAAAAGGGAAAAGTGGTTGAACCAGTTAAAGGTTTAGCATGGATTTTAGAAAGTTACTTTGCAGTAAATGTTTGCTGCCTCATTTCAGGGTGAGGGTGTTTTAGCAAAAGCAAGTCTCATAGCAGTCTAGCTACAATGCAGGCCTGATTCCCCACAGGAAAACCTATCCATGGGCGTGGGTCCTGTGCATCGGACCTTGCTTTCCACTGGGAGCTGGGCCCATGCCACGTAGAATGGTCTCCTACACTTATCCATTCATATATGAGTCATTTTTCTAAAGAAGCATTAAAAACATTCAATGTTATCATTGCAAGAAACATGTATTAAAGTCACTTTAGGATTTCTATTACATGTGGAATCTAAATAATAAAATAATAAACAAAGGAAAATGAAACAGACTCATAGATACAGAGAATGGAGTTGTTATTATCAGAGGAGAAGGTGTTTGGGGAAACTGATGAAACAGGTAAAGGAATTAAGAGGTACAAATCAGTATCTACAAAATACCACAAGGATTTAAAATATAGTTTAGGGAATATAGTAAAAAATGTTGTGATAACAATGTACATAACTGGAAATACTGGAGAGAACACTGTAAAGAATATGATTGCCTAACCACATGGGGCTGTATACCTGAAACCAATATAAAATAATATTGAAAGTAAATTCTAATTAAAACATAAAATTTTTAATAAAAAACTTTAAAAATTAAATTAAAATTTAAAAAGTCTCAATAACTATAATTTTTCCTATGAAGTTTTGACAAAAATTAAGAATATTATTTGTAATTGAAGATGTGATGATATGAGCACTCTCATGCATTCTTAGTTGAATTGTATATTGATTAGGCCTTCAAAATTTTAAATTTAAAAAACATGTGTACACACACACTACACTCATACATGCCATCATAAATACATTCACACATGCACAAACACATCTAAGAACTGTGTCTGGAAAAACTCCAGCCATTGTTAATATAATGAGAACAGTTTTCATAACATCAATGTAACTTGGCAGCCAGGAGAGTGGACTGGAATGTGCATGTGTGAGCAATGACTATTTCACTGTACTAGTGGTACTAGTGGGGGGGCAGCAGACACCATTGAGTAAGAACATGCGATGTGTGGCTGTCACATTCAAAACCACTGAGCAACAAATCTGCATCCAATATTGCATTAAGCTTGAACATTTCTCTGTGGAAACCATTTGGATGATTCAGAAGGCCGCAGCTATGGGCAACTGGTGATAAGCAGCTTCATCAGGACAATGCACCAGCTCATGCATCATGTCTTCTGCAGAGTTTTTTGATGAAACATCAAATCACCCAGGTGACCTAGTCCCCCTACAGCCCAGATTTGGTGCCCTGAGACTTCTGGCTTTTTACAAAACTAATATCTCCTTTGAAAGGGAAGGGTTTCAAGGCCATCAGTGAGATTCAGGAGAATAAAACAGGGCAGCTGATAGTGATTGAGATAATTGTCTGAGATACAAGGTTGTCTACTTTGAAGGGGACTGAAGTATCATTGTGCTATGTACAATGTTTCTTGTATCTTGTATTTTCTTCAATAAATGTCTCTACTTTTCATATTACATGGCTGGATACCTTCTGGACATACTTCATATTCATCACACTGCCAATGTGATAGCACAAGGCTGCACTAGAAATATCTACCTGAAAAACAATAGTTGAAAATAATAATACATGTACTTGTTGGAATGCTATCTTACCCATTAAAAAACAACATTGGTAAGGGGAGAAATAAAAGGACACAGTACTACCTATGGTGAGATCTTATTTGTAAAAAAAAAATAAAGATCCAAAAAGATAAATGGGAATTTATATACAATTATATAAAATGTAATAATTATGTAAATGCTTAGAAGGATACTAGGAGATTTACCATGGAACAATTGGTATGGTTACATCTGAGAGAATGGGGAGAGAACTTTCACATTTTTCTCTATAATAAAATTATATACATGTATTATACATGTTACCTGACAATAATAACAAAAAGAAGTCTATGAATTTTTTTCAAAATAAAACTAGACTAGCTTTGCAACAAGAGACAAAGTGCCAAATCAGAATAAAAACTTAGCTGTGAGCCATGAGACATGAGTCACCCGACTTGCCGGTCACAGTTATTACTGAAAGCTGAATGTCAGCCCAGAGATGTCAAAGCCTCATCCTGGAAACCTGTAAATATGTTATCTTCTTTATAAAAGGGACTTTGTAGCTCTCAAGATGAGGCAATGATTCTCTGGACTGGATACAATCACATAGATCCTATGAGAGGGAAGCGGGCACGAAGGTCAAAGATGGAGAAGGCAGTGTACAATGGGAGGACAAAGACAGAGAGAGACAGCTACAGAGGAAAAGACAGAGATTGAGGTTAAAGGATGCTACACATCTAGCTTTGAAGATGAAGGAATGGACCACCAGATAAGAAATGTAATCAGCTTGTAGAAGGTAAAAGAGGCAAAGAAATGATTTTGCCCCTTGAGTCTCCAAAAGAAACCAGCCCTGTGGACACATTAACTTTAGCCCAATCAGACTGAATTTAGACTCTGAGCTCCACAACCATAAGAGAATGAATTTGTGTTGTGTTCTAAGCCATTAAATTTGTGGTGATTTTTTACAGTAGCTTTAGGAAATTAATATAATTATCCAGCTAGCTTGTGTACTGAGAAAATATAATTGGATTGCCAATATTAAAAATAACAGCCCCTAACCAGCTTGCACAGTTGGTTGAAGCATTGTGCCATACACCAAAAGGTTGAGGGTTTGGTTACCCATCAGGGTACATAGGTAGGTTACAAGTTCCATCCCTGGTCGGGGCTTGTATGGGAGGCAATCAATTGATGTTTCTCTCTCACACTGATGTCTCTCTCTCTCCCCTTCACGTTTCTTTCTCTCTCTAAAATGGATAAAAATATATACTTGGGTGAGGATTTAAAATAAATATATTTTTAATAATATAAAATAACAAATATTTTTAAGTACTCAAAATATGTTAGAAACTATTCTAAGGGCTTTGTATGCATATCTCATGCAATCCTCATGACAGCCCTATGTGTAGGGTCTATTGACATCCTCCACTTCATATATGAGGGTCTGAAGCTTAGAGAAATTTAGTAATTCCCCAATGAGAAACACAACTGAGAAATAAACCAAGATCTGGTTGACTCCACAACCTTCTTATGGTGGCAACCACATGAACCACTTTTGCTATCCTAAGTGTGGTAAGGTTCTGGTGCTCATTCTTCTATGTGGCTTTTGATTTAAAGCCAATTTTATACAAATACGCTAAATTTGTTGCAGATAATTAAACTGGTCCCCTGTGGGCATGTTGTAATATACATATGTAGTGAGGAATATGATGCTAAGAAGCCAAAACATGCTCTATACTCTAAATTAATGAAAAGGGCTTCTATTTTCTGTGATTTCATATAGCATGTGTATATGTATGGTAACAGGACACATTTTAACAAAGAATCGATTTCATAGATGGACGCAGAAATGTAGAGATATTAGATGGTCTTTCTCTTGCTTGGGGCAAGGAACATGGATTATGTGGTTTTAATGACACACAAGGTGGTCTGGCTGGGGACCACCTGCTTCACTAAACAGTGTGCATTAGGACAGGGCACAGCTGACATGTTTCTGAAGCAGTGTTACTCTTGTGCTGGGTAATAGGATGCTACTACAAAGCTGTAAGGGGTAATGGTAAAAGCTGAAGTTCCAGACTCCTTTGAACTACACTGATTTGATCTGCTTTACCTGTGGTTCTGTATAAAATTTCTTCTACTGGTAGAGGAAAGATAGAGTTGCTGTTCAAGTTTTGGGATGACTTCCGTAGAGTATCTCTGCAAGAATACTGGAAGCTCTGATTCCAGAGCCTGCTCCAGGAGACTGCTCTCAGACTAACCATGTTGTCAGGCTTACGTTTTAATTAGATTTCAGTACTTCTGATAAAGATTCTTCTATTTCAGGGGCATCCAACCTGCACTCAGAGGCCACATGCAGCCCAGGATGGCTATGAATGTGGCCTAACAGAAAATCATAAATTTACTTAAAATATTATGAGATTTTTGTGTGTGTGATTATGTATAACAATGTATTTAATGCATGGCCCAAGACAACTCTTCTTCTAGTGTGGCCCAGAGATGCCAAAAGGTTGGACAACTCTTCACCAAGGCTTAGGGATCCCAGGATTGGGGCTGCTAAAGTCTGAAGGATCCCCTTCCAGCTCTACTATTTGCTGGCATCACATTCTGTGCTGCCTCAAGATTGGATCCAGAGTCAAGCAGGTAAGACGAGAATGGTGTTGCCTCCTTCATCTCTGCAATTCACCACGAACTCACAACAGCCACAGTCATGGCACTTTCCTAATGAAACAGGGAAAGAGTCAACTGAATAGTTCTCTTGAATCACAAAGTAAGGTTAGTTTTGTGTTGATTAGTTGTTATTAAGTGGAGACCCATTTGTGTATCAGGGAGTTGAAATTCTCAATGAGCATGAGCTAGAGCAAACATCAGCTTTCCATGTAAAATCAGTAAACAGCCTTGACAGAAAGACAAGTTTGCCAGGAATAAAATCTCCCATCTGGCAGAAGGCTTTTGAGACCCCATTTCCTATTCATATTGTCACTATGGCTGCAGCTAGATGACAATACCCTCACTATTACAAGCAACCTGCACAGTCAGTTCAGTGAAGCAGCAACACTCAGTTTCACTGATTAAAAATGGAAGTTTCCTTGCTAAGCTAACTGGAATCTAACAATCTTTATTTCAAAAAGTTATGACTTAGAATAGACCAGAGAGATAAGTAAAAATACTCTAGGTATGGACACGACATAATCAACTGTCGTTTTCTAAAGTATAGTCTATCTCATCAATTCACTACCTGCTTTCCATGAAACAATAGTGGGAGGCTTGCTGATAACAAGAACTCTCCCTAAAATTCAAATACAGTGTTAAAACTCTAAGGACAAAATTAGGTATTTAAGAAAAAAGTGGCATTTATTTCAAATATCATTTATTTCATTACTTAATGTATTTTATCTACTTTTGCTATAATAACCAGCTTCTCTCTGATGTAATGGTGTTCCTTGTTTAAGCACCAGCTTAGAAGATCCTAAGTTCTATCGGAGTTGCTGATAAATAGCACTGCCCCCAAATAAATGGAAACTTGCAGGTGTGACCTTTCACTGAATTAAAGAATAATTAACTTTGAGGAACAGTGATACTAATTGGTGACACACTACATTTTATTATTTTCTGGAACTGAATTTTTGAAAAGTAAACAGAATTAAGTGGCTGAGCAACAACTAATACATTCAACTACAAAAGGATTTCCATATATATTTAATTAAATTGACCTTCAGCTATCCTGTAATGTTTATTTCAACAAATAGCTCATGATATGATCACTTCTGGTATATTTGTATGACTTGAAGCATCTTTTAGGTATAATCAGCATTCAAACATCATTAAACCTTTCTGTTTGTGTATCATTAGTGTCTATAAAATATATTACATTGAGCAAATGATAACAAAGAGATACATTTCATTTATGTGGTTCCCATTTCACATTACCAATTACCAATAGACTACATGAATTATTTATCATTTCACACTGGCTTCATATCAGATATTTTACCACTTATGTATATCAAAAATTGAAAGTGTAATTCTTTTATTTTCTCCTTTACTTAGAAGCAAATATTTGGAGAATGCCAACAAAATTCTTATGTAAATGCAAAGCAAAACTGAGATAGTAGGAATTCTTCCCCAAAAGGAGATTATTTGATTTGGATTGAAAATGATAGAGGGCATTTCAATTCAAATGTTGAAGGCTCTATAATTCTATATGTAATTAATTGAGCAAAATCTGGGGTTTGTATATTTATGGGAGGTGGTCTCATTATATAATTTTAACAAATCAATATAAACACATGGATACAAAATGAGCCAAAACTAACTTTGGCTTCATTTTTTTTAATGGACAAGGAAGTAAAACTAGAATTGGAAATGGAAATGATACCCTCTCCCATTCCTTTAACCTGACTTTAAGATCAACTTTATTAAGCATTTTGTTTTCCATGTGGAAATGTATTTCTCACACATAATTTATTCTTTAAATATTCTCCTTTTCTGCATTCATCATTTTATTTTGAATTAGAAGGTGACTACACTTTTTTTCTATTTTACTATCAGTTGTACACACAAACTAAAATAGTTTTAAGCAAAAGAGAGAAAACAGCATTTGACCCTCTATCTTTCATACACTGGCAATTCAGCCTGAGCTGTTCTTGTCCTTTTCCATATTGACTTCTCCCTAAGCCAGCTCATTTAATGGCTGCTGGCTTCTCCACTGATTCTTGTCAGTGGCATTCAAACCAAGCATTAGTATGTTTAAATTACAAGGAGAAGTTTTTGTAAAATGTAGATTCTTTGGATCACCTCCAGACATTCTAATTTAGTAAGTTTTGAGTGGCACTCAGTAGTCTAAGTTTTTCTAATAAGAATTTTAAAATAATTTATAGAAAATAGAAAATAGTTTATACATTGAGAAACACCAGAATGAAAACTATATATATATATGTTTGAATTAATAATTCAATTTTTATTAACAAGCTTGTGCTAACTCTAGAAAAGTAAAGAGCATACAACTTCTCATGAAAACTATCAGGGTTTTCTTTTAATTTATTAAGTTTTGGTGTGGTAACATTGATTAATAGGATTATGTAAGTCTTAGGCATAGAATTCTATAATACATCATCTGTATAATGCATTCTGCTCCCACCGTCCAAAGCTGAGTCTTATTCTGTCACCATATATTTGACCCCCTTTACCCTTTTCTAACCTTCAGTTGAGTAAAAACCATACTATTGTCTGTGTCTATAATTTTTTGTTTGTTTGTTTTTCGTGTTTGCTGCTTGTTTATTTCAGCTAGGAGAGAGTGGAATCCAATATTCAAACTACAGAAAAAACAAATTACCAGAAAAGAATAATATATCCAGCAAAATTATCTTTTAGATATGAGGGAGAAATAAAGACTTTTCCAGACAAACAGAAACAAAGGGAATTTCCTACCAGAAGCCTCCATTGCAGGGGTATATGTGTCTTTTTTTTAATTAAATTTAATTTAATTTAATTTTAATTGTTGTTCTTGTACAGTTACCTGTCTTTTACTCCCGTCCCAGACCATCACCCCAACCCTCCCTACCTCCCTTCCATATCCACCCCCTACTTTTTGTCCATGTGTCTTTTACACTTGTTGCTCTAAACCCTTTCCCTTTTCCCCTGAAATTCCTACCCCTCTCCTCTCTATTTCTCAATTTCAGTGTCTTTGGTTATATTATGCTTGTTTGTTTGTTTTGTTGATTAGGTTCCTGTTAAAGGTGAGATCATATGGTATTTGTCTTTTACCTACTGGCTTATTTCACTTAGCATAACGCTCTTCAGTTCCATCCATGCTGTCATGAAGGGTAGGAGCTACTTCTTTCTTTCTGCTACATAGAATTCCATTGTGTAAATGTACCATACTTTCTTGATCCATTCATTTACTGATGGGCACCTAGGTTGCTTCCAACACTTGGCTATTGTAAATTGTGCTGCTATGAACATTGGGATGAATAGGTTCTTTTGGATTGGTGTTTCAGAGTTCTTAGGATACAATCCTAGCAGTGGGATTGCTGGGTCAAAAGGTAGATCCATTTTTAGTTTTCTTAGAAAATTTCATACTGCTTTCCATAGTGGTTGTACCAGTCTGCAATCCCACCAACAGTGCACTAGGGTCCCCTTTTCTCCACAACCTCTCCAACACTAGTTGTTCATTGCTTTGTTTATGATGGCCATTCTGACTGGTGTGAAGTGGTATCTCATTGTGGTTTTAATTTGCATCTCTCTGATAGCTAGTGATATTGAGCATCTTTTCATGTGTCTCTGGATCCTCTGAATGTCCTCCTTGGAGAAGTGTCTGTTCAAGTCTTTTGCCCATTTTTAATTGGGTTGCTTGTCTTCTTAGGGTGGAGTCGTGTAAGTTCTTTATATATTTCGGAGATTAAACCCTGTCTGAGGTATCATTGACAAATAAGTTTTCCCATACAGTTGGTTCTCTTTTTATTTTAATACTATTTTCTTTAGCCATGCAGAAGCTTTTTATTTTGATGAGATCCATTTGTTTATTCTTTCCTTTATGTCCCTTGCTTTAGGGGACATATCAGTAAAAATGTTGCTGCGTGCAATATCTGAGATTTTCCTGCCTATGTTCTCCTCTAGGACTTTAATGGTGTCACGGCTTATATTTAAATCTTTTATCTACCTTGGATTTATTTTTGTGTATGGTGTAAGTTGGTGCTCGAGTTTCATTTTTTTTTTTTTGCACATAACTGTCCAGTTCTCCCAACACCACTTGTTGAAGAGGCTATTTTTACTCAATTTTATGTTCCTGGCCCCTTTGCTGAATATTAATTAACCATAGAGACTTGGGTTTATTTCTGGCTCTCTATTCTATTCCACTGGTCCATGTGTCTATTTTTGTGCCAGTACCAAGCTGTTTTGATTACAGTAGCCTTGTAATACAGTTTGGTGACAAGTATTGTGATCCCTCCTACTTTGCTCTTCCTTCTCAAAATTGAAGCAGCTATTTGAGGTCATTTATGGTTTCATATAAATTTTTGAAGTGCTTGTTCTATGTCTGTGAAATATGCCATTGGTACTTTAATAGGTATTGCATTGAATTTGTAAATTGCTTTGGGTAGTATGGACATTTTGATGATGTGAATTCTTCCAATCCATGAACACAGTATATGTTTCCAGTTGTTTGTGTCTTCCTTCATTTCTTTCTTCAGTGTTGTGAAGTTTTCTACATACAGGTCTTTTGCCTCCTTGGTTAAGTTTATTCCTAAGTATTTTATTTTTCTTTTTGCTATAATGAATGAGATTTTTTTTCTTGATTTCTTCTTCTGCTCTTTCATTGTTGGTATACAGAAATGCCTTTGATTTCTGGATATTGACTTTGTATCCTGCTGCTTGGCCAAATTCATTTATTAGCTCAAGCAGCTTTTTGGCCAAGTCTTTAGGATTTTCTATGTACACTATGATGTCATCTGCAAATAATAATAGTTTTGTTTCCTCCTTTCCAATTGGATGCCTTTTATTTCCTTTTCTTGTCTCATTACTGTGACTAAGACTTCTAATACTATATTGAATAGAAGTGGTGAAAGTGGACATCCTTGTCTTGTTCCTGATCTTAGTAGAAAAGATTTTAGTTTTTGCCCGTTAGTATGGTGTTGGCTGTAGGCCTCTCGTATATTGCCTTTATTATGTTGAGGAATGGTCCCTCTATTTCCCACTTTGCTGTGTGTTTTTATCATAAATGGGTGTTGTACCTTATCAAATGCTTTTTCTGCATCTATTGATATGATCATGTGATTTTTGTCTTTGCTTTTGTTTATGTGATATATTACATTTACTGATTTGCAAATGTTGAACCAACTTTGCATCTCAGGGATGAATCCCACTTGGTCATGGTGTATGATCTTTTTAATGTATTGTTGGATGTGGTTTGCCAATATTTTGTTGAGGATTTTAGCATCTATGTTCATCAGTGGTATTGGCCTGAAGTTTTCTTTCTTTGTTGTGTCTTTATCTGGTTTTGGGATTAGGATGATGCTGGCTTCATAAAAAGAGTTTGGGAATCTTCCATCATTTTGGATTTTTTTGAAAAATCTGTGAAGGACAGGGGACAGCTCTTCCTTAAATGCTTTGTAGAATTCTCCTGTGAAACCATCTGGTCCAGGGCTTTATGTGTTGGGAGTTTTTTGATTAGTGCTTCAATTTCATCTGCTGTTATTGGTCTGTTCAGGTTTTCTGCTTCTTCTTCACTGAGTTTTGGGAGATTATATTTTTCTAGAAACTTGTCCATTGCACTTAGGTTTTCAAATTTCTTGGCATATGGTTCTTCATAGTAATTTCTTACAATCCTTTGTATTTCTGTGCTGTCAGTTGTAATCTCTCCTCTTTCATTTCTGATTGTGTTTATTTGGATCTTCTCTCTTTTTTTCTTGATGAGCCTGCTTAAAGGCTTGTCAATCATGTTTATCTTTTCAAAGAAGCAGCTCCTGGATTCATTGATCCTAGAATTGTGCTTTTAGTCTCTATGTCATTTAATTCTGCTCTGATCTTGGTTATTTCCTTCCTTCTAATTGCTCTGAGCTGTCTTTGTTGTTTTTCCTCAAGTTCTTGTAGGCATAGGGTAAGGTTGTTTGTTTGAAATGTTTCTATCTTTTTCAGGTAGGCCTGTATTGCTATGAACTTCCCTCTGAGGACTGCCTTTGCTGTGTCCCATAAGTTTTGGGTTGTTGTGAGTTCATTTTCATTTATTTCCAGAAACTTTTTGATTTCCTCCCTAATTTCATTCTTCACCCATTCATTGTTTAATAGCATGCTATTCAATCTCCATGTGTTGGGTTTTTCTCCTTGGGGTTGGTTTCTAGTTTCAGTCCCTTGTGGTTAGAGAAAATGCTTGGTATGATTTCAATTTTCTTGAATTTGTTGAGGCTTGTTTTGTGTTCTATCATGTGGTCTATCTTTGAAAATATTCCACATGTATTTGAAAAGAATGTGTATTTAGTTTCTTTGGGATGAAGGGCTCTCTATATATCAGTTAAGTCCATTTCATTTAGGGTGTTGTTCAATGCCACACTATCCTTGTTGATATTTTGTTTAGAAGATCTGTCCATTTTTGACAGTGGGGAGTTAAAATCCCCTAGTATAATTGTGTTGCTGTCAATATCTTTCCTGAAGTCCTCTAAGATTTTCTTGATGTATTTAGGTGCTCCTATGTTGGGTGCACATATATTTACAATGTTTATGTGTTCTTGGTGGATTCTTCCCTAAAGTATTATGAAGTCACCTTCTGGGTCTCTCTTTATAGCTCTTCTTTTGAAGTCTATTTTGTCTGATATGGGTATTGCTACCCCAGCTTTTTTTTTTCCCTGTCCATTTGCTTGGAAAATTTGTTCCAACCCTTTACTTTGAGTCTGTGTAGGTCTTTTGTCCTGAGGTGGGTCTCTTGTAGGCAGCATATGTGTGGGTCATGCTTTCTTATCCATTCAGCTATTCTTTGTCTTTTGATTGGAACATTTAATACATTTACATTTAAGGTCTTTATTGATAGGTACTGAGCCATTGACCTTTTTGTACCTGTGTTCCTCTCTCTCTTTCTCTCTTTTCCTTCCTTTCCTTAAAGCAGTCCCTTTAGCATCTCTTTAGCATGTGGTTTGCTTGAGGTATATTCTTTTAGACTTCTTTTGTCTGGGAAGCTCCTTATTTGGCCTTCTATCTTGATTGAAAGCCTTGCTGGGTTAAGTAGTCTTGTTTGCAGGCCTTTGGTTCTCATTACTTGGAATATTTCTTGCCATTCTCTTCTGGCTTGAGCATTTCCATTGAGAAGTCAGCTGCTAACCTCATCGGGGCTCCCTTGTATGTTACTTCATTTTTCTCTCTTGCTGCCTTTAAGATTCTCTCTTTGTCTTGGAATTTTGCCATTTTAATTATGATGTGTTGAAGTGGGCCTCTTTGGGATCCTCTTGATTGGGACTCTCTGTGATTCCTGGATTTGTGTGACTTTTTCTCTCATCAAATGAGGGAAGTTTTCCATTATTACTTTTTCAAATAGGTTTTCTATCCCTTGCTCTTCTTCTTCTCCTTCTTGTATCCCTATTATATAGATATTATTACATTTCATATTGTCTTGCATTTCTCTTAATCCTTCTTCATTCTTTCTGAGCCTCTTTTCCTTTTCTTACTGTTTCTGGGTGTTTTTTTCTACTTTGTCCTCCAACTCGCTGATCTGATCTTCTGCTTCACCAATTCTGCTTTTCATTCCTTCTACTGTGTTGTTCAGTTTAGAAATTGTGTTCTTCATTTCCTCTTGGCCCTTGTTGATAGTTTCTATTTCCTTTTTCATGTTGATATAGTTTGCAATGAGTTCATCGTAGCTTCCCTGTAGTTTCTGATAGCTCTTTGAGTGCTCATGGAGCTTCCTGACAACCATTGCTTTACTCAAAATCTGATAATTGAGTTGCCTCCATTTCCATTAGCATTCTTTCTAGGCATTCCTCTTTTTCTTTCATTTGGGGATTGTTTCTTCATCTTCCCATTGTTTGTGAGACTCTTCTTGTTAGGCTCAGTTTCTTAAATTGATCTGTTCTGTCTCCCTGGGTTTATGGTGTGAACTTCTGTGGTAGAATACCTGTGAGATTCAGTAGCGCAGTCTCCTTTGTGTATCCTGGTATTCACGGTTTCCATTGTTTCAGCTAGGATCAGGGGTGTGTGCTCTGGGTCTTCCACACAGCCCCCTCCTCTGGTCACAGGGCTGCCTGTTGCAGAGCCACCTCCAGTCCCAGTCACAGGGCCACCCCCAGTTGCAGGGCCTCCCCTGGTCACTGAGCTGCCCCCAGTTACAGGGTCAGCCCTGGTTGCAGAGCCTTCCCTGGTTGTTTGGCCGCCCCCAGTCACAGGGCCGCCCTGCATCCCAGTCCCAGGGCCACTTCGGGTGTCAGGGCCTCCTCAGGTCACAGGGCCTCCTTGGGTTGCAGGGCCTCCTCTGGTCACAGGACCTCCTTTGGTCACAGGGCCTCTTCTGGTTGCGGGGCCTCCTCTAGTCTCAGGACCTTATCCTGTTCCAGGACCTCCTCCAGTCACAGAGCCACCCTCCGGTCGTGGAGCCTCCTCATCACTGTGGTTTTAATTTGCATTTCTCTGATAATTAGTAACATTGAGAATCTGTTTATAGTCTACTGGCCTTTTTATGTCCTCTTTGGAGAAATATCTATTCAGGTCCTCTGCCAATTATTTTAATTGGATTGTTTAGGGTGTTTTTTTTTTTTTTTTGTATTAAGTTGTATGAGTTCTTTATGAGTGTTGAATATTAAAACCTTATCCAATCTATCACTGGCAGATATCTCCTATCATTTGGTTGGTTGTCGTTTTGTTTTGCCCATGGTTTCATTTTTGTGCAAAACTTTTAAATTTGATGTATCCCATTTGCTTATTTTTTTTTGTTCTTGCTTAAGAGTATATATTAAAAAAATACTACTAAGAACAATACCTGAGATTTTACTGCCTATATCTTCTTCTAAGATTTTTATGGTTTTGGGTGCCACATTTAAGGCTTTAATCCATTTTTAGTTTATTCTTCTATATGGTGTAAGAAGGTGGTCTAGTTTCATTTTTTTTTGCATGTATCTGTCCTATTTTCCCAGCACCATTTATCAAATAGACTGTCTTTACCCCACTATATATTTTTGCCTACTTTGCCATATATTATTTGACCATATAGACATGCATCGATTTCTAAGCTGTCTATTCTGCTACATTTATCTGTGTGTCTGTTTTTTATGCCAGTACCATGATGTTTTGTGTACTATTGCCTTCTAGTATAGTTTGGTATCACGTACCACAATACCTGTAACTTTGTTCTTTTTTCTCATGATTGTTGTGGTATTCAGGGTCTTTTGTGGTTTCACAGAAATTTTAAATTCTTTGTTCTAGTTCTATGAAAAAACAAATTTTTATTTTGATAAGGATCAAATTAAATCTAAAGATTTGTTTAGTTTGTTGTTGTCTTGGGGTTTTTTTAGGTTCAGTTGTTGATAGTTGGGAGTTTGTTGTCATTTTACTGTTCATACGTTTGACTTCTTTTTTCTTAGATAAGTCCCTTTAACATTTCATATAATAAGGGCTTGGTGATGATGAACTTCTTTAACTTATCTGGGAAGCACTTTATTTGCCCTCCCATTCTAAATGATAGTTTTGCTGGATAGAGTAATCTTGGATGTAGGTCCTGGCCTTTCATGACTTTGAATATTTCTTTCTAGCCCCTTCTGGCCTGTAAGATTTCTTTTGAGAAATCAACTGACAGTCTATGAGAACTCCTTTGTAGGTAACTATCTCCTTTTCTCTTGTTGGTTTTCAAATTCTCTCTTTAACTTCAAACCTGGGTAACTTAATGATGATGTGCCTTGGTGCGTTCCTCCTTGGATACAACTTCTTTGGGACTCTCTGGGCTTCCTGAAAGTTTATTTCCTTTGCCAGATTGGGGAAGTTCTCCTTCATTATTCATTCAAAATAGTTTTCAGCTTCTTGTTCTTGCTCTTCTCCTTCTTGCACCCCTATAATTTTGATGTTAAAGTGTTTAAAGTTGCCCCAGAGGTTCCTAAGCCTCTCCTCATTTTTTTGAATTATTGTTTCTTCATCCTCTTCCAGTTGGATGTTTATTTCTTCCTTTTGTTCCAAATCGTTAATTTGAGTCCCAGTTTCCTTCCCTTCATGTTGGTTCCCTGTATATTTGTCTTTATTTCACTTTGGGTAGCCTTCATTCAATTCTTTATTTTTCCACTGAGCTCAATCAGTTCTGTGAGCATCCCAATTACTGGTATTTTGAACTCTGCATCAGATAGGTTGTCTATTTCCTTGTTGCTTAGCTCTTTTTCTGGAGTTTTGATTTGTTCTTTCATTTGGGCCATATTTATTTGTCTGGGCACACCTGTTATGTTGTAAGGAGGTGGGACCTTAGTATTCACCAAGGTGAGGCAACCCTCTTTGCTGCGCTGTGGTGCTGTCTGTAGGGGAATGGTCAGAGAAGGAACAATACCTTTCACTTGCTCCACTCTAGCCTCACTTTCCAAAGTTCATGTGAGACTGAGCATTTCTCCTGCTGTGGCAACCCCCATAGTAGTTTACAGCTAGCTTTGAGTCTTTAGTTTCCCATTCAGCCAGCCCTGCCTGGCCTGCACAGTCTGCCTCCTTGCTGCCTATCCTCTCCTCTCAGCTGCCTATCTCCTTTCTGTGCTCCTCCTACAGGTCTGGATGAATGTTTCTTTAACTCCTTGGTTATTGGAGTTACTTGCAGTTTGATTTTCTGGCAATTCTTGTTACTTACTGTTTTTAAATTGGCTGTTATCCTTTTTTTGGATGTGTGAGGAAGCAAAGCACTTCTACCTACACACACATCTTGGCCAGAACTCCAGATCACTTATTTTTGTTCTGATTATTTCCTGATAATATTCAAAGTTGGTTGTGAAAACACACTTATGAATTTAGCCCTATAGGAACAGATCAAAGATCATGAGACAATGGGTTTTACAGGGCTCGATGTACAAATGTTCTATAATAGTTAAACTTTCTGTCTTTTTTCATTTAAAAAACAGCTCTTTGATGTATTACTAATTGATTTTAACACCATTGAAGATGTGCTGAAATCAGTAGGCAAGAAATTTCTAGTGGCAGGTGGAAAAGGATAATTTTGAGAATCACCATATGCTTTGAAAATTTAGGCATTACAACACAGGTCAAAAAAAGAAGTCAGCACTCAATTTTTCTATTATATTTAAAACAGAGACTCATTACACATGCTGTAACACTACTGAAAATATGCTTGCTAATTCAAAAAATTAAGTTGTTACTTTACAGTTTTTGTTTTTATAGACACAATTCCTTGGCTTGACTATTTGTTGTATGCAATTCATTCTGACACTCAATATACAGTGCAAGATGTAGTAACAAATATAATTTTTCTGTGGCAATTTGTGTACACTTGAGTTAATATCTGTATCATAAACTACTATATTCATGAAATACAGAATTGGGTCACATAGTTGCCTTAAGGAATAGAGGGTCTTGAATTGGGTTGTTTGACTATTTAATATCTGAGCATATGCATTTCCAAAATCATTTGTGTTTTCTAAATTGATTAATCTAATAACCTCTGCCAACGCATGGGAAAAAATATAGAATTCCTTAACTTAGATATATCTACCTTTGTTGACTATAAATTTTTGACTAGAAGAGATCATTCTCTGACATTCTGAGAACCAACTTGTATAGAACATATATTTAATGTTCCCCTAGTAATTTTTTTATGTTGAGACAATTACATCTGTTCCCTACTCTACTTGGTGACTTATGAGTGGTTCATTTGCAATGTTAGAAGTACAGCCTGTTATGCTGAGCCTGAACCACCACCTTATCTTCATTTACATTATGTTCTAAACCACTGTGTTAATTGATCCATCTACAGTGTCCAATAATCAGAAATTTTAATGCTAAGCATAAAACTCCCATCCCCTCATAATCCTCCATCATAAGTAAGAAAATATAGGTACTGCATACAAGGTTGATAGGAAGATTTTCTGGTTGTATCAAAATTCTGTGCATGGTTATATTTAATATCATTATATTTCTTGCATTCTACAACATTCTAAATTCTCTTTTACAAAGTTATATCATCCATGTCTTAGCCACCAAATCTAAACTCATAATATCACTGGGATCCATTTTATACAAACCCATCAGGTATTAACAATTTTCCCTTAGTAATATTTTGTTCCTTCTTTTCCATGAGCATTATCAGCATTTCAGCCCAGACTTATCATTTTGAATATAAATTATTTTAATATCTTATCAAATTTATGCATCTTCTCTCTGTTTCTAATTGTTCTTTCTGACATCAGTTACTGAAGTAATGCTCCTAAACCCAGAATGGCTCACATATTCCTTCCCAGGCCAAATGTAAGCAGTCCTTGGAAGCTGTCTCATGCTCTGTGTTGAGAAAAATTGTAAGAATCTACAGAGTAAGAAGAGGAAAAATAAATGAAATAAAATACAAGACAAAAGGAGGGGGAAAACAGATTAAAACACTGAAAAATATAAATAAAATTATGAAGACAAATGATTTTACAAGAATGGTTGTCATATTATTTCAAAAAAATTCCCAAACTATTCCTCATCATATGGAAGGATGAATGTAAAATGTTTAAAATATGTTTTTGTTATTCTAAGTGCATTTTTAAGAGACTCCAGACATAGTTCCAATTTGTTTATTTATCAATAAATATTTTTGTTCACCAACAGCATTGCAGAAATTTAGAGATGGATCATGAAAACTAAATTTGCTTATTTTTTTCTTTTTTTAAATTATTGTTGTTCAAGTACAGTTGTCTTCCTTTTCCCCTTACCACTTCCCCTCACCCCACCCACCCACACCTCTCACCTTCAATCCCACCCACTTTTTCTTTTGTCCATGTGTCCTTTATACATGTTCCTTGATGACCCTTCTCTGCCCACCCCCTGTTATCTCCTCTTCCCTCCCCTCTGGTTCCTGTCAATTTGTTCTTTATTTCAATGTCTGGTTATATTTTGCTTGCTTGTTTGTTTGTTTTTATTAGGTTCCACTTGAATTCGCTTATTTTTAAGTGACACAGCTCAGTTAGCTCTTTTACACAGACATTATTTATAGAAGGTACTCATTAAAATTTTAAAAATAGCACAGTCTTCTTTCCAAATTTTTATTCTATACTTCCAAATGTAAAAGATGATCATGTATTCTATTTATGCTGCTGATTATTGTCTACTCTTTCACTTTGGTTAAGATGTTTTCTATTTTAAGAATAGATTCATTGATACATAATTCAAATACTGTACAATTTACCTGCTTGAAGTGTAGAATTTGTTAGTTTTAGTACATTTGCAGGTTTTAGTACATTTAGTACATTTTTATAACCATCACCACAATCTAATATGAGAATATTTTCATCACACCAAGAAGAAACCCCATATACATTAGCAGTAATTCCCTATTCCCTTCCACTTCACACCTCCACCCCTACACAACCACTAATACACTTTCTATAAAGCTTCTTGATATATACACTATTGCTCTATTTTCAAAGAATTTTCAGAATAATCAGGGAAAAGATACACACATAAATAACTGTACCAACAACTGTGTGAATATTTTCCCTAGATTTTATGAATATAAAAGAAAACCCAAAGCAACAGGAGCAAAAATCAAAGACTTACCACACATAAAAAAGTCAAAGGGTAGAAACTCCAGGGATGGTTTGTCAATTACATGAAATCATTAAAGACCCCAGTGCCTTCTATTTTTCTTCTTCAGTACTGGTACAAGTGATTTCCTTTCTAGCAGTTATGTTAGGTCCACTACTCAAGCACAAGAGTTCCAGGAAGAAGAAATGGTGAATATTGGAATGCTGAAGTGTATTTCTGTTCACGTTAGGCATTCTTCCATTTATATCATTGGACAGCATTTAGTGACAAATTCAGCCACAGGAAAGGCATGGTATTGAAAGTTTATGGTCAGATGCATTTTCAACCTGAGTTAAAATTAGGACTCTGGACTCTAAGGGAAAAGGAGAAGAATTAAAGTGAATATTTAACATTAGAAAATGAGTACTACTATATGAGAAAGTGAAGGAAAACCTCTATGGGAGTTCAAGGTTAGAGATATTACTTCTAGCTAGGTTGATTAGGCAAATACTTACTGAAGTCTTGAAGATTAAGAAAGATATTCAGAAAATGGAGATAAAATGTCTAATCAGAAGAAACAGCAATAACAATTGTGAATCTAGAAGTGCTTAGACTTTACCTGGTTATTATGTCAGAAAAGTTTTAGTTTCCCTGGTTCTCCATTGTCTTCTGTCTTACATAGTTTCTTTCAGACAGTAAGTCTGCTATGGAAGTGATTTCAAAAATGACAGAATATGATGCTCAGAAAACCCTCTACCTAAAAAAGACCAACAATTTAACTGGTAAAAATCATTTTTAAAATATAATTTAAAATTTTTATAAAATCTTCCAACTGTATATAGCAAGCAGGAAAACAGTCATTCAAGAAAAAATCCTAGATCTTGGTAGCCAGTGAAAGTTATGCTCCCCTCTTTGAGAGCAGAGTATCTATGTAAATTATTTAGAATTATTTGGCACAGACGACTTGTTTCTTCTCCCTGCTCACAAATTTATTTAAGCACATATATCAGTATGGACTTGTGAATATACATTTTATACTTGAATTATAATCCAGTTCTACATTATTATTACTATTTTGATAATTAATTTTGCTCACAGTGTTTCAGTTTTGGACATTAGGAGATCTTGAAGTTGGTCACTGGGCCCTTCAACATGCCCCATAACACTATCAATTGTTTTTGGCACTTTCTTGCTTGCTGACACTACTTGGCTCACATTATATTATATACTCCAGTCCTGCAATCAGCCATTTCTCCAAGGAGCCCAGGTTCCTCTAAAAAGCAACATTAAAACCAAAATCTGTGTATTGAGTTTGCTTGTTTCTATTGAGGTGTTACTTTTTAGTTTTGTCAGCTGACAGATCATAAAAAATATGTATGTGTGCCAACTCATAAATATAAACATAGCTATAAATATTTCTATGCAAAATCAATATTATCTACATTTAGCTAAATTTAAGTTTATTGATGTTTCTGACTCTAATTATCACGTAAATCATTCTAACTTTCTTCACTAGCTTATCTGTAAAGTTTTAACCCATCAGTGAGAAACCAGGCTCCCACCATCCATGATCTTTTTACTTGTGTTGAATTCCAGTGCACATGTATAGCCATGTCAGAATTGTTAACCCCCACACCTGTGGAAAATGACTTTATCAACTATAGTACAGTGTTTATGTGCAGTCCCTTTGCCATTAGTTTCACACATTCCTCTCATTTCCAGAATTACTTAGGTCAACACCTTTTCCTACAATTGTTTTCAGGGAGTTTGCTTCTTAATATTTGTAATGCACTTGGATTCTCATGTTTTACTCTGTGTTACTTCCTGGGATCCCCCAATCTACTAATTTTTTTTGAATTGTTATACATTGAGATGAACTATTTATGCTATAACATTCTAGGTTTTCACAAAAGCATTATGTTATATATCCACCATTAAAGTGTCATAGAAAATAATTTCACTGCCCTAAAATTTCCCTGTTCTTTATCTATTCAACCCTCTGCCTCCACCTCCAAACCCATGTCCATGCTGAATGACCTTTATAATTGTCTCTATAATATGCCTTTTCCAAAATGTCATAGAATTAGATCAAACAGCATTTTTCAGACTTGCTTTTTCCACCTAACAATTTACATTATTCTTTTGAAGACTTGATAGTTATTTTTATTACTAAATAATATTCTATTTTCTGTATTACTACAATTTTGTTTATCTCTTCATCCCTGAAGAACATCTTGTTGCTTCCAGGTGGGTGATTATAAATAAAGCCTATAAAACACTCATGTGCAGGGGTGGTGGTTTTTTATTTTTATTTTTGCATGGATATAAGTTTTTTTTTTAATTAAGTAAACACCAAGTAGTTCACTTGTTAGACTGTATGATAAGATTTTGTTTAACTATATAAATACCATACTCTCAATTGGTAGTGTTATTTGGCAATGAGGGACAGTTTCTGTTACCTTGCATCCCCACCAGTATTTGGTCATGTCAGTTTTTGGATTTTAGCCTTTGTAATTGATGTGCAGTGGTATCTCATTGTCTTTAGAGTTTGTAATTCCCTAGTATCAAATGATGTTGAGCATTCTTAAATTATTGTTTGCCATTATATAATTTCTGTGGTGAAACATGCATTTAAATCTCTTGCTTTCATATTAATTGGGTTGTTCATTTTCTTATTGTTGAGTTTAAAGTCCTTTTTATATAGTTTGGGTACTTCTTTAGATGTGTTCTAAAAACAATTTATCTCAGTCTGAGGCTGTCATTTAATTCTCTTAACAGTGTGTTTCACAGAAAAGATTTTTTTTTTTATTTTACTAAAGTCTAACATCGTCTTTTTTCTCCTGTTTGTTATGTTTTTGGTGTTGTATCTAAAAACTCATGATTGAAACTCAAGGTTACACAGATTTTCTCCTATGTTTCCTTGTAGAAGTTTCTTAGTATTGTGTTTTATATTTTAAGTGTGGACATTTTGAGTGAATTTTTGAGAAAGGTGTAAGTAGTCTAGATTGATTGATTGATTTTGCATTTAAATGTTCAATCATTGCAGCACATTTGTTTTAAAAAAATATTTTGCCCTACAAAAATGTTTTTTTGTGTGTGTGTGTGTGTGTTTTTTTTTTTTTTTTTTTTGCTTTGTTAAAGAGTGGTTGACTATATCTGTGTGGATCTGTTTTGGGCTTTTGAGTATAATCATTGACCCATATGTTTTTTCTTTTAGCCGATATAACACTGTCTTGATTACCATAATCTTACATTAAGTTGAGAAGAACTTTGTTCTTCAGTTTATGTTAGGTTTTTGTGTCTTTTGCCACTGTATATTAAGTTTAGATTTGGTTTGTGGATTTCCCCAAAGTAAATGGCTAGTACTTTTATTAGGATCATGTTGAATTTATTAATCAAATTGGGAAGAATTGATATCTTAAAAATACTGTCTTTTCTGATCCACAGACATGGAAAATCTCTCTATTTATTTAGATATTTTTATTTCTTTCATTAGAGTTATTGTTGGTTTGTTTGCTTGTTTTACATGTGTAATCCTGCACATAATTTATTCAACATAACTGTCACCTTTTTAATTCCAACAGGTTTTTTTTGAATTGTCTAGGATTTTCTCCACAGATAATTGTGTCACCTCTGGACAAAAGCATTCTTTTTTCCCAATCTGTATACTTTTTTATTTCCTTTTCTTGCCTTCTTGCATTGGTTAGGACTTCCAATATGATGTTGAATAGGAGTGGTGAAATAGGACATCTTTGTCTTATTTCTGATCTTAGGGGGAAAGCATTTAATTTCTGTAAATTATATTAGCTGTACCATTTTTGTAGTTATTCCTTATCAAGTTGAGGAATGCCCTCTCTAAGTTTCACCTGTTTTTATTATCAAAAGTATCTCAGTTTCTATATTAAACTAGGAATTCATCCTTATTATAAGTCATAATTATGATATTTCAAACCATGTTTGAAAATCTCCTGAATTTGGAGATAAGTGTTAAATTTTAATCACATGATATATAATGTAATATTTCCTTTAATTTAATAGTAAATACTAGAAAGCCTCATAGTTTCTTAGTGAAATAAGTGACAGATGACCACAAATAATTAATGATGTTATCATTCATCTTGTCACAAAATAATTTTAAATAGATGAAATAATATACCAAAAACAACATAGTCACAAACTAAAATATACTTGTCATCAAATGTTATTGAACATATGTTAACAACACTTTAGAAATCTGAAAAATAAACCATGCAACAGATACTTGGTGTAGGTGGCTTCCTTGAGCTTAAGGAAAATACATGTTTTTCACATCTCTGTTATTTTATAGATTTGGTAGTTTTTTTCTAATGAAATTAGAGAATCAGAAAAGGCATATACAGCATTTAGTAACTTCCCAAATTCTATTCAATAGGATTATGAAAAAAATCATAAATAAAATCTTGGTGAAATGGCTGCTTTGACTGGAATACAAATATATTCCAAAGATAGAACGTCACACATGAAATCCATTCATTACCAGAGGAGGACTGGGAGCAAGGCAGGTAAGTACTGGCATAGTCTGGTAATAGGTTCTTCTGTGGTGTGGGAAAAGAATTTCAGGGAAACTCACATAGAAGGAGGTTAGTAATAGTGGCAAGATTTATTAGAGCATAAAGCAATAGTACACTCTTGCAGAGATAGAGAGCAGGCAGGGTAGCAGCTGCATGGACTTAGGAAAAGAAGTTACAAAAGCTGCTGATTACTGCTTTCCTGTTTGCAAGTCTCATGGAGACCTTTAGAGTTTCAGAGAAAAGAAGGCAAACTGTAGGGGCTGATACGGAAGGGCATGGGCATGCTCCAAAAAGTGCACATAACAGGTTCTTTGTCAGGCTTCTCTCTTCATATTTCCTTAGGTCTGGAAAAGAGCAGGCTTTCTTTCAAACTATATAAACTCTTTCCTGGCTTTTTCCAGTCTTGTGTTTGTGCTTCATCCATACAATCTCTTAACCCAGATTTTTGCCAGGCCAGTGCCCCTCCCTTTTATGGTCACTATCTTGGCTCCTGCTGCACATGCTTCATAGTTCTGCTTTGTAGTTTGGCTTCTAATGAGCATGCAATTTGTAAAACCAATTCCCCTGCAGTTTCTACCCTCCCTTACCCCCCCACACACCAATAAACTGGTAGAATGATGCTGGTTACTGTTCCATTCACTCCCTCCTCTCTCACTGAATCAATTATTACAAGCAATGGCAGGTAATTAATATTTTTCCATAATTTTGATTATATTTATTTTTTATTGTTGTTCAACTATAGTTGTCTTCATTTTCACCCCACCACATGCCCCCTACCCCACCCATCCCTGCCTCCCACTCTTGAATCTACCCCCTTCAGTTTTGTCCATATGTCCTTTTTACATGTTACTTGGTGGCCCTTCCCCTAACATCCCCTATTATACTTCTCTCCCCTGCTATAGGGTTCCTGTCCGTTTGTTCTTTATTTCAATGTCTCTGGTTTTTATTTTGCTTGCTTGTTTGTTTTGTTGATTGGGTTCCATCTATAGGTGAGATCAGGTGGTTTTTGTCTTTTACCACCTGGCTTACTTCACGGAGCATAATGCTATCTACTTCCATCCATACTATCAAGAAGGATAGGAGTTCCTTCTTTCTTTCTACTGTATTCTATTGTGTAAATGTACCATAGTGTTTTGATCCACTCATTTATTAATGGACACTTGGGTTGTGCCAGCACTTGGCTATTATAAATTGTGTTACTATGAACATTGGGTGCATAGGTTCTTTTGAATCGGTCTTTTAGAATTCTTAGGGTATAATCCTATACAGAGGGCCCAGAGATATATGAAAAATGCTCAGCATCACTAGCCATCAGAGAAATGCTAATTAAAACCACAATCAGATACAAATTCACACCAGTAAGAATGGCCATCAGAAACATATCAACAAGTGTTGGAGAGGTTGTGAAGAAAAGGGGACCCTAGTGCACTGTTGGTGGGAATACAGACTCATGCAGCCACTGTGGTAAACAGTATGGAGTTTCCTTTGAAAACTAAAAATGGAACTGCCTTTCAACCCAGCAATTCCACTGCTGGGATTATACCCTAAGAATCTGGAAATTAATATTTGCTCCATTAGCCATACTCACTTATTTTGTTATATTTTTCAAATATTGTATCAGCTAATAAAATTAAATATTAAAATAAAGAGAACATAAAGTTAAAAGTTGATTTGTCAGTATAGTAGAGATGTAATTTACAGATAAACAAATGTATGTGTTATTGAAACTTTATGCTCCCTTCTCTCTGATAGATTTGTACAATCACAAAAGTTTAGAGACCACTGATTAAGAAAGGGCATGCATCTCTTACTCAGTCTGCTTTTAATTACCAAACTAAAAAATTCTCACTTTGAGTTTCAAGCTTTAAATATAAGATTTTTAAAATTATGAAGCAGTCTACATCTTTTCTCAACATTTTTATTTACTACTATTATGTGAAATAGATATTATTTTACCTCTTTATGAATGGGAAAAGGTTAAATAATTTTCTGTCAAATGTTTAAAAACTGGATGAGGCAAGAGTCAAACTAATTATTTTTGTTTTTCTTATTGCTATTTAAATTTAGAAATCCAAAAGTAGATGACAAAGAAATAAAAAGTATATTTTTGGCTTCCTACTAAAATACTTGTTCCTCTAACCTAGGAAGTCTTTCTGGATCAAAATTGAGAGACCAACCAAGAATGTGAATTATTGGATACTATCTAATATTTGGGCCTATAGAATGGTGAGCAGGGCAATATAAATAAGTGAATACTATCCAAATTAGTTAGATGATTAGACATTTTAGAGCAAAAGGGTCAATTGGAAGAGATGAGGAAAATGTAGAGTAAGGGTCTTAATATCATATAAATTAATAGTTATTTGGCCTGGAAACAGCTGCTGAAATAAAACTAGCACTGCAGTAATTTTCTCTTTAAGCACCCTTATTTGGAACCAGTACGTGGTTATTATTCATTTGGTGGAATCAGTAGACAACACCTCTTAGAGACATTGTATTGATTTGTGACCCAGGAAAGCAAAACAAAACAAAACAAAACAAGAGCCTTTATGTCTTTTATAAGACAGGAAGCATTCCTTGCCAGTTGCCTAGATTGTACATTCTGCAAGGTCATTTTCCACCTCATCCATAGATTCCATAATGAATAGAATAAATATGACTTCTTGATTTTCTGCTGAGGGATAAATAAAGGAATCTGCTTAGCAATTCACTGGAGAAATGGTTTGGTTATTTACATTCTGTCTATGATTCACAGGGTCATCAAGTTGCAAGGACAGAAGAAAAGCTGCAGCTGAAAGCATACATCCTAGTTATTTCACATGGAAATACTTACAAATGTCTCTGGAATCTGAAAAACATCCCCTAGACTCTGAGATCATACATATTCTAGCCTAATTTCAAGACACGAGGGATCTGAATGTTAACTGGTGCTGTCCTTCCCAATTTGTAGAAGTAAATTCAATTTATTGTTGGTATTCCAAGTTTTCGTTATCCTTCAATTCCAATAAGGCATCAAGATATTTCTTTTTCCAACCTGACTGCTTCTCATAGTTTGTAATCAAAATGAATATCATAAATAAATCCACCCTAAACTAAACTGCAAATGGTTAATAAGGTTAAAAGTGTGGTGTAATAATTCCTAGGAGCATTTCTATTTTAAAATAACTGGAAATGTTAAGGCATAGAATAATTCTATAATAACATAAATCAATGTCATAATGTAGAGCTCAAATCAATCCTCAAATTCTTGAAGTGTTCTTGGGCACTAATGTTTTTCCACAGTCTTTGAAACTACACATAGTTAGGACTATGTGTTTATGGCATTTATGGTGTGCCAAACACTGCATGTATCAGCTATCTAATTTAATCCAATTCACTCACAGGGTCAAAGCCACATACCACTGCAGACCCAGGAAAACTAGAAATAAAATCCAGGTGTAAAGCTGTAAATCTTTTGTGATCTGTTCCATACAATTCCTATCCTCTTTCAATTGTGCTTTCATCCTGTCTTATGTTTTCCTCCTCCTACACACGTGATGATTATTTACTTGGTTCCTTTTTTCATACTTTTTTATTCCATCAAGATTTTATCTGCATTTTCTGAAGGTAACCTGAATGTTTATTATTTGATTGTTTATTATTTTACTGTATTTATTTGATGATAGAAGAGTTGGCTTTGTTCTAAGTGCTAGGAATATAATCCATATGCTATCTACAATAACACAGTCACTCATATCTTTGCTGAGCTTACTTTCCCTCATAAATCTCATCACTACTTGGATTACCATGTAATTATCTACTTATGGTCTGTCTCCTTGAACTAACATGTAATTCCCCAAAAAGTAAAGACTTTATTTTGGTATTGTAGGCTATATCATCTAAAGCTTAAAATAATGCTTAGCATAACAAACATTTGTTGTGCAAGTGACTGAACAAATGAATGATACTTTTATTATTTCATTTTATAGATAACAAAATATATATAAAAGCTTCATGAATTAATTTGCAATCTTGATCAATCAGTATAATATTTCCAGAAGTGTTTTTTTTTGTTTTAATTAAGATGAAATTAATATAACATAAAATTAAAGATTTTAAAGTGTACAATTCAGTGGCATGAATTGTATTCAGTGTTTTGTAACCATCATTTATATAATGTTGCAAAAACACTTTCATGACTCCAAAAGAAACGCTTTACCCATTAAAAGCTGTCACTTCTTATTCTTCCCTCCTTATAACATCAAGCAACTGGCAATCTGTTAATCTGTTTACCTGCCCCTGATATGTGATCTTTAGAGTCTGACTTCTTTCAAGGTTCACCCACATTGTAGCATACACCAATACCTCATTTCTTGTTATGGCTAAATAATAAGTCATTGTGTGTATACACTACATTTTATTTACTTAATCATGCGGGTGATGAATGTTTAGATTGTTTTCACCATTTTTGGATAGTGGGAACACTGCTCTGAATATTCACGTACAAGTATTTTTCAAAACTGAGTTTTCCAAACTGAGTTTCAAAAAGAATTGGTTATTTAAAATAAAATTTTATTATTTTATTTTTTAAATAAAATTGTATATTTTAATGTGTACAATATGGTGATTTGATACACATGTGCTTAAGTAAAATAATTACTACAGCCAATCTGAGTATATCCTAGGAGTGGAAGTACTGGGTCTAATGGCATTTCTATGTTTAACTTTTGGGAGAAAACCAAAGGATTTTGAACAAAGGCTACACAATTCACATCAACAGTATATGAAGGTAACAACTTCTCCACACCCTCCCCAATATTTGCCTTTGCTTTTTCAATTTATACCCATCCTACTGGGTGTAATGTGGTGTCTCATTGTGGTTTTGATTTGCATTTCTTTAATAGTTATAATATTGAATATCTTTTCATGCATATATATCTTCTTTTTAGCAGTGTTTAAGTCCTTTGTATATTTTTTAATCCTCACCCAAAGGGGTGTGTATGTGTGTGTATAAATTTATTGATTGATTTAAGAGAAAGAAGAAGGGAGAGGGGAAAAAAACATTGATATAAGGGAGAAACATTGGTCAATTGCCTTCTGTACACACCTCAGCCAGGGATCAAACTTACAACTTAGGTGATCTGACTGGAAATCTAACCCTCAGCCCTTTGGTGTTTGGGACAATGCTCCAACCAAATGAGCCACCTGGTCCTTTGCATATTTTTTTTAAACTTAAAAAAGTTTATTGTTATTTGTTGCTCAGTAGTTTATTTGCAGAAGTTATATATTCTGGATGCTAGACCTTTCTCAGGTATGATCGTATGATCTGCAAATATCTTCCCCATTCTGTAGATTGTCTTTTTACTTTCTTAATAAAGGCCTATGATGCATATATGCTTTTTATTTGGATGAAATACAGTTTGTCTATATTTCTCCTTTGTTGATTGTACTTTCTGTGTAATCCAAAGTCACAAAATTTTATTTTTGTTTTCTTCTATGAGTTTTATAATTTTAGCTTTTATATTTAAGTTGTTGACTCATTTAAAGTTAATTTTGTATATGGTGTGGTGAATCCAATGTATTTCTTTGTAGTGGATATCCTCTGTCCCAGCACCATTTGTTGATGAGACTATTTGTTCTCCCCTTGAATCTTTGTGAAATTCCTGTTGAAAATCAGTTAACCATGGACACATCAGTTTATTTCTGGATTCTCAGTTCTATTCTACCAATTAATAGTTTTATCCTTATGCCAGTTCTACACTGTTTTGATGTGGTAGCTTTATACTAAGTTTTGAAATTGGGAAGTGTGAGCCTTCCAACATGTTCTTTTCAATATCATTTGGCTTTTGGGGGTTCATATGAATATAAAGAATGGCTCTTTAGTCCAGTCCAATGGCTGTTTTAGCTCAGTAGATTGAGTGCAGGGCCACAAACCAAAGTGTTGCTGGTTCAATTCCCAGTCAGGACACATGCCTGAGTTGCAGGCCAGGTCCTCAGTAGAGGATGCTCAAAAGGCAAACACACATTGATGTTTCACTTCCCCTTTATCTCCCTCCCTTCTCCTCTCTCTAAAAATAAATAAATAAATTCTTAGGAAAAAAGTGGCTTTTTATTTTTGCCAAAAGTATCAATGTAATTTTAATAACAATTATATTAAATATATAAACTACTTTAGGAAGTTTTATAATAATAAAAATATTGTCTTCCAATCCATGAACATAGGATGTATTTCCATTTTTTAAATCTTTTAAAATTTATTTTAGTAATGTTTTGTAGTTTTAGGATACAGGCCTTTCATATGTTTCACAGCTTTGGTTAAATTTATTCCTAGATATTTTATATTATTTGGGACACTATTATAAATAAAATTATTTTCTTATTTTCCCTTTTAGTTGTCTATTATTAGTGTATAGAATTACAATTTAACATGAATGCTGATTTTATATACAACAACTTTGCAGGATTTATTACATATTTTGTGTGTGTGTGCTTTCTTTAGGATTTTCCATGTATAAAATTATGTCACCTATGACTACATAACAGTTTTACTTCTTTGTTTCCAGTTTATATTTCTTTTTCTTCCCTAATTATTCTGGCTAGAACCTCCATTATGATGTTGAAAATAGAAGTGAAGAAAGTGGGTATTATTGTCTCGTTTTTGATCTTAAGAAGGATTTCAGCCTTCCATCATTGAATATGACATTAGCTGTGGGTTTTTTCATAAAAACCTTATTATATTCAATAATTCCCCTTGTTCCTATTTTGTTAATAGTTTCTATCATGAAATTATCATATTAGATTTTGTCAAATGTCTATTCTGTTCAACTGAGATGATCATGTGTTCTTTGTTCCTTTTCTATTACTGTAGTGTAATTATATTAATCTTTTTTTGTTGTTTTTGAGCCATCCTTGTATTCCTGGGCTAAATCTCACTTGGTGCAAGTATATAATATTTATAATATGCTGCTGGATTTGGTTTACCAGTATCCTGTTGAGAAATTTTTCATCTGTATTCATAAGGGATATTAGTTTGTGTTTTTGGTTTTTTATAAGGACTTTATCTGTCTTTGGTATCTGGATAATTTTAGCTTCATGGCATGTCATAGGAATTGTTCTTCCTCTTCTATTTTTGAAGATTTTGAGAACATTTGGTATTAATTCTTCTTTAAATTACTGTTAGAAATCACCGGCAAAGTCATATGTATTGGACTTTTCTTTAGTGGGAGAGTTTTTATTACTAAATCAATATTTTTACCTGTTGTACATCTGTTCATATTCTCTGTTGTTGACTCAGTTTTAGTTATTTACATTTCTAGTAATTATCTATTTTATTTAGTTTATGTAATTTGTGTGCAATTATGTATAATAGTCTCATAATAATTTTTATTTCTTTCAGGTCAGTAGTAACATTCCTACTATATTTGCGATTTTCAGTAATTATTTATTATTTTCCCTCTGGATTTGTCTCTCTAAAGCACAAGTGGCAAACACAAGGCCCAGGGCCGAATCCGGCCCTCCACTTTGTTTCTACCCAGCAGCAGCACCAACCTCTCACTTAACTGCTAAGGAGTAGTTACATTTATCCAGTCCTAAAGTTACATTTGGCCCTTTGAAGGCAACAGCGAGGCTGATATGGCCCCCAGTGAAAATGAGTTTCACACCCCTGCACTAAAGTTTTGTCAATTTTACTGATATTTTTAAAAAACCAACTTTTGGTTTTGTTGATTTTCCCTATTGTTTTTCTATTTTTCATTTCATTTGTCTCCAAAATAATTTTTTTATAAATTCTTTTTCTTTTTTCTATTGTTCTTCAATTATGGTTGTTTCATGTTCTTGCTATTACTCTCCTCTGCCTTAACCACCCCCACCTTCCACATTCAATCCTCCCCACCACCACTGTTATCTTTGTCCATGGGCCCTTGATACATGTTCCTTGACAACTCTTCCCCTTCTTTCTCCCATTGTCCCCCTGCTTCTGCCTCTCTGCTCACTGTCAGTTTGTCCTTTATTTCCATGTCTCTGGTTCTATTTTGCTCATTTGTTTGTTTTGTTGATTAGGTTCCATATATAGGTGAGATCATATAGTATTTGTCTTTCACCCTCTGGCTTATTTCGCTTAGCATGATAATCTCCAGTTCCATCCATGCTGTCATGAACAGTAGGAGTTCCTTCTTTCTTTCTGCTGCATAGCATTCCATTGTGTAAAAGTACCATAGTTTTTTTATCTCTTCATTTGTTGATAGACACTTAGGCTGTTTCTAGCACTTGATTATTGTAAACTGCACTGCTATGAACATTGGGTGCATAGGTTCTTTTGAATTGTTGTTTCAGGATTCTTAGGGTATAGTTCCAACAGTGAAATTGGTGAGTCAAAAGGCAGTTCCATTTTTAGTTTTTCAAGGAAATTCCATACTGTTTTCCACAGTGGCTGCACTAGTCTGCATTCCCATCAACAGTGTACTAGGGTTCCCTTTTCTCCACAACTTTGCCAGCACTTGTTTGCTGATTTGCTAACGGTGGCCATTCTGACTGCTGTGAAGTTGTATCTCATTGTGGTTTTAATTTGCATCTGTCTGATGGCTAGTGATCCTTAGTATCCTTTCTGATATTTGTCTTCTATGTGTCATATTTTTGTTTTTCCTAAATTCCTCTATTGTTGCTTTCTTTCATGTTTGATTCTTTAGGTAGGTGATCATTTTGATTCCCTTCTCATTTCTTTTTCTGTATCTATTTTATAATTCTCTCAGTGATTACCCTTGGAATTACAACTAACCTCTTAAATTTATGACAATCAAGTTTGTATAAAAGACTCCATTTCTATACCATTCTATATTTTTATTGTTGTGGATACATCTTTATCCATTGTATGCTTATTGGCACACATCTATAATTATTGTTTCAGGAATTTATATTTTAAATCTTAGAGCTAAAAAATGAGAAATTATAAATCAAAATACAATACTGGCTTCTTTATTTACCTACATACATAATTTTGCCAATGTTCTTTACTTCTTTAGACATTTTTTAGTTATTGTTTATTGTTCTTTAATTTCTTTCCAAAGGGCACCTTTTAGCATTTCTTGTAGGACACATCTACCAGAAACAAATTCCTTCCATTTCTTTGGCCTAGGAATGTTTTAATAGCTCCCCTTTCTGAAGAACAGTTTTATAAGACATTGAATTCTTGCTTGAGTTTTTAACTTTTAGCAGCTTAAATATATCATCCACTGCCTGCTGGTATCTGGTTTCTGAGCATAAATTGGCTGGTATTCCTATTGAAGTCTCCCTCAAAGTGACAAATGGTTTTTTTTCTTACTGCTTTCAAGATTCTCTTTGTGTTTATGTTTTGACATGTTGATTATAATGTGTCTTGTGGATCTCTTTGAGTTCATGCTTCTTGGAGTTCTTTGACTCTCTTGGATGTATAGATTAATGCCTTTCATCAAATTGTTGAAGTGTTTGTCCATGATCCATTCAAATATTCTGTCTTCCCTATTCTCTCTCCTTTCCTTCTTGGATTTCCATTATGTGCATGTTGGTCAGTTTTACAGTATCCCTCAGGTTCCTTTGGCTCTGTTTATTTTTCTGAAAACTTTTTCTTTCTATGCTTCATACCAGATAATTTCACCTGATATCTTCAAGTCCACAGATTATCATTGGTGCCTACTAAAATCTGTTGTTGAAAACCTCCAGTGAACTTTTCATTTCAATTAATGTACTTTTTGGATCCTGAATTTCTGTTTGATTTTTTAAAATATCTATCTTATTATTGATAATTTCTATTCATTCACGTATTGTTCTGGTTTCTTTCAGTTCTTTGTCCATGATTTGTTCTCTTCCACACCCCTTCAACATAGAGCCAGGCCATTTACAACTTTGCTTTAACCTTTATCTTCTGCTTGTACTAAGCTGACCAGTCAACCTGAGGTCAAAGATTAGTGTCTTGTCAGTAATTTTCTGTGCCTGCACCCTGCCCTGCATGGAAGAATGTCTTTCAAAATTTCTTTGTCTACACAAGAGTTTTTCAATGTCTTAATTCTTCAAAGAATCTATCCCCAAGTCTTTGAGTGTGTCTCTTTTTTTTTTTTTTTGCCTTAACAGGTGTTTATTATTATTATTATTATTATTATTATTATTATTATTATTTACTTACCCCAGGTAGCAACAGTTTATCTATTTACTTTTGATATTTTCATGGAATGACCTCTGCAGAATCATTTCTCTACCATGAGAACTAGTCAAATTGGGTGAAAAAGGAAACATTTTATTTTATTTTTTTCTGGTTCTACTGTTTTTAATTAAGAAAACCAAGATGAACATATAAGGTTATAAACAACAGACATCTGCCCAAGGTCACTCCTGCTGTGGGGGTAGTATATAAGAAAGGGATACTTTTGTAATCAGGTTGACAGTGCAGTGAAATGAAAGGTAGAAGTTTCTCCATGTAACCAGAGAACATGGACCCTATTGTGTGGTCACTAGCAGACTCTGACTTGGGGGGCAGTTAATTTGCACTCATACTTGGCTGTGGTTCTTCCTGCTCCTATTCTTCTGTCTTTGGCTTTGGCTTCTTTTTCTTCTGTTTGGAGAGGCAGTTCAAAGCAGACTTACCATGTCTTGGAGAAGGCATGAATGCAGGCATCTTGCCAGACTGAGTTGGATACTTTGTTTTCAGGTCATCTTTAAACAATGGGAAAGTAAATGGCACAGCTTCTTCAGGATCTTCACACACTTTTGTCTCTTATGTTCTTGCTGGTCTGCTTTTCCTCCTTTATACACTTTTTCATCCATCTCAATTGCAAGGGCAGCTGCTGCCTGTTCAGTCCAAGAGTTGTGCAGACAAGCTGGAAAGTTCCAATACTCAGCTTTCTGAATCTGTTGAGCTAACTGGATTTGCTCCTTGACTGCATCCATGTACTTTGTCTACACAGGGAACAATGGTATGTCCTCTTCCTTAAGGGTTTTGTAAAGATCTTAAAATTGGTCATGTCCTCAGAATTAATTGGTATCAGGCTGAGACCTTCATTGGTGCCACCAGCAATTTGACCGCTTCAGTGAGCATTGATCTCTAAAGGTTGAGGGACCTAGTAAAGGATGACAATGCTGGGTTTTAAAAATATCCAGGTCCCAAACTGCCACATCTATTGCCAGGAAAACACAATCTTCCATATGGGAAAACAGCTCCAGGTTTCTTAGCCTCTGCTTCCGGTGCATGTAAGCATGTAGGGTCAGTGACATGATGTTTAAGACTGGGGAACCCAAAGAAGCATTTGATGAAGGAGATACTGTTGGCAAACAGTAGGGTATGGCCTGGATACTGCATCAGAAAGTGGTACAGATAAAAGTCTTTCTCATCATTCTCATAAGAAATCTTGGTCTCTTTCAGTGTCTCCAATGGCATTAGGCTTGCCCTCATGTCAATCTTCTGCATAAGGAGGTCAAGTTTGGCAGTTTTGTCAGTTTTCTTTGTGTACTTCTTATGAAGGATTCAATCACAAGTTTGAGGTACCAGAATCATTGTGTCAGAAAAAAAGAGGTGTGTTTGTCTGTTTGAGATTTATTGGAAGTCACTGGGCATCTCCAGCAGGTGTGAGAGCTCAGCAAAGTGTACTTTCTCAATCACTTGGTCAGCCTCATCAATCACCAAGCACCTGAGCTGTCGAAGGTTGCTCAATGATTAATTAGCTCCCATAGGCACCCCAGAGTGGTAATCACAATCTCAGGCAGGCGGTTAAGCATCTTCTGCTATTTCTGCATCGACATTCCACCAACCAAAATAGCAGTTTCAATTCTTGCAAACTTGGCCATGTCATCAATGTACTGTTTGACTTCGGCAGCTAGTTCTCAAATGGGAGTCAGAACCAGTCCAAGTAGAGGACACTCTGGATGTAATTTACAGGTGACACTTTTGCTATCCAACTCTTATCGTAGCTTTCCAGTCTGCTCTTCATCAAGGTTTTCCCCTTTGTCTGCATCCTGTTTAGGGATGGGCTTCTCCCTAATTAGGGAAGAAGGTCCTTCCCCAGCAGCAGCATCATAGAATGTCAGCACCAGGGCACCAGGTCTGAGATGACAGCTCCAGTCTTGGCTCTGGTCTTGTTGGGTGGTGCTGTAGCCTTCATTCCAGCCTTACTGGGCAGTGCATCACCCTAAATTCCAATTTCATCAGAAAAAGCCCAGTTGCAGCCTTGCTTGGTGATCCAGTCTCATACTAAGTGGCACTGCTGTTTTACCTAGAGCTGGGATAGAGTTCTTCACCTCTACTGCAGCACCGAATAAATCGTTGGAATGGCAAAGGCAAGAGATTTCCCACTTTCTGTCTCAGCAGCCCCAAGGATGTCTAGTTTGTCAGGGACTGCAAGTGCCAAGATTAGAGCTTGAATTGGTGTAGGTACAGAGAAGCCTAAAAAACTGAGTGCATGGAAAATGGGCTTAGGTACAAACAGATCCTTCCAGGCTGATGCATCTGCCTTCTGG
The DNA here is from genome assembly GCA_004027475.1 of Anoura caudifer. NCBI lineage: Eukaryota > Metazoa > Chordata > Mammalia > Chiroptera > Phyllostomidae > Anoura > Anoura caudifer. The sequence goes on from PVKU01004128.1 coordinate 99,662, forward strand.
TCATGCATTCCAGGGGTCAGGTCTTTGCTTTTTTAGGGGGAGGGGCACCTTTGGAGTAGTACCCTTGGAAGGCTTCAATTTTTTTTCCTTTTCTTTTTATGCTTTTTTGAAGTAATCTGCGCTGGACTCCCTGATGTCATCTCCTCTTCCTCTGAATCAGGGCAAACTACACCCTCTCCCTGGGGGTCTGGCTCAGCATCTTTGACCTCAAACTCTTTCTAAGAACTGGTTTCTTCATTTTCTACATCTTTACTCTTCTTCAGCTTCATCTTGAGGAACTATATTCTCCTTCTTCCTCTCCTTCTTAAACAGCTTAGGACTTCCTCTTCTTGGGCTCTTCCTTTGAGAAGAGACTGAAGGAAATCTTGGCAGGGGAGACTAACTGGTAATCTGTCCTTCCCTCGAAGCACACAGGTCATCCATCTGTCCATCTGCAAATATATTGTCTTTGGTCAATCTTTTACTGCTTCCATTTTCCCACACCCTTAGGTCCTTTCATCTTAAATTTGTCATGGCTTGGTGAATTTGGCCTTGATTTTGTCTCCAACTTCATGGTTACATGTTAAAAGAACCACTCACGCATCCCACAAGTAGCTCAAAACTGACAAACACAGTACTTTGAGAACCAGTTCTGCTCTGCTCTCACCAGAATCAGGGACCAGGATTCCACACTGGGCCTACAAGTAGCTTTCTTCAAGAGCACCACCAAGCTAGACAGGGGCTGGGACAAAGGGAAGTAAAAATGCAAAAAACTTCTTTTACCATTTGTAAGTTGTTTATTACTTAATTCAACATTTACTTGTTTTCTTTTAAACTTTTGACAATTTTCCAAATAAAATTACTTCTGACAATTTTTGCTCCCTTTCAACATTTCTGTGCAGGGGCTCACCATTTTCACTAACATCATCCCAGGAACGTTTGAATTATTTAATTCAAAATGATCTACTGAACATATTCTCTGATGATCATAACTACAAGTTTAAAAGTATTCCTATACTTTCTGCATTCCTTAGAAGATGTACAATATTGTTGACCCTATGGCAGATTCTCAATAGAATACTGGGTAATTGATCAAACTGTTTATTGCATGTTTTTCTCTTTAAGATATAAACTTAGTAAGACAGGTGTATTGCTGTTTTTTTTTATTTATTATTTTCTAACTCTGCATAAAAACCGGAAACCCCCAGAAGCTGTCTTTTCTTTTTAATCATTAACCTAAATTTTTTTAATAATTCCTATATATTCTTTGTGAACCATATGATACAGGTCAGCAAAATTATTTGAAAGTCAGATATCAAATATTTTATATATTGTGGCAATTACTTAACTTTGACATTGTAGCATGAGAGCAGTAATAGAAAAAAGGCTAACCAAACATGTTCAGCCATGTGCTAATACCTTCATAAAGACAGATTGAATGCTGCATACTACCTATAGTTTGATGTCCCCTGCTATAGTTCATAGATACTTATGGTTCCAGCTTAGTTGATGTTTCAGTATTGACCCATTTTCAGCTATGGCAAGTTAAATTCTTTTAAAACTATTTTTTAAAGATTATTTATTTTTAGAGAAAGGGGAAGAGAGGGGGAAAGGGAGAGAGAAACATCAATTGGTTGCCTCTCACATGCACCCCAATGAGGGACTAAGTCCAAAACCCAGGCACGTGCCCTGAGAGGGAATCCAACCAGCAACCTTTCACTTTCCAGACAACACCCAACCAAGCCATTCCAGTCAGGGCTAAACAAATATTTAAGTGGAAGAAAAAGGTAAACTTGTATCAGTTCTTCTTCTTTGTGTCTATTTAGTAACTTTAATGTCAAAGTTGCCTCCCATAACCTGTTTTTTTTTCTAAATTTTGGAGGAAAGTAAGAGTAACCCTCTCTCATTTTACTGAAAAAATAAAACTTCCTTTTAAAACCAAATGATATGAAGATGTCTTTCATTTAAAGATATTTATTCTGAAAAAATTTTAAGCCATACACACATGAAATTTGAGCCTAATTTATCTATGAATAAGCTATTTGTTCAGAAGTATTTAATTTCATAGAAAACATTTACACACTTCAAAATACTCTATCTATACTTTTTTCTTTTTATTTATTGTTGTTCAGTTACAGTTGTTCCACCTTTTTCCCCATTGCTCATCCCTAACCCCAATCTTCCTTATTCCCACAGTCAATTATCCCCATATGGTCCATGCCCAAGAGGCCTCTATTCATGTTCCTTGGCTTGCTTCTTCCCCTTATTTCCCCATTATCCCCCTTCCCCACCCTGGTCACTGTCAGTTTGTTCTTTATTTTCAAGTCTCTGGTTCTGTTTTGCTGATGTGTTTGTTTTGTTGATTGGGTTCAACTTATAGGTGAGATCATATGGTATTTGTCTTTTACCACCTAGCTTATTTCACCTAGCATGATGCTCTCCAGTTCCATCCATGCTGTCACAAAGGGCAGGATCTCCTTTCTTTCTGCTACATAGTATTCCATTGTGTAAATGTACCACATTTTAAAACCCTTCAGAATTATATTGACATAAAATATAATTTATTCTATTTTATCTGTTCCTACAGAATTTCAAAAACTGAGTACAGTAAAACCATTATTAAGTATATTTGACTTATACTGTGTTCTTAAGAGCAACAAAATTGAATAATTGCATTCTTTAAAGAAGATTTTTATTTCAGAGTATGTTAGATCCAATTAATGGAATATGGAGGTTTTGAAATAAATGCATTATAGAATACTAGAATTACGTGCAAACTCAAACTGATCTTTATACATTACATACCTACACATACCTATGATATCTACTCAGCTTCATAACTCATAGATTCTTAGAGGGCTAGTCACAGGACATTTACATATAGATGTTTTACAGACAAATATTGGAAGTCTAAGTTCTTCTGTTATTATTCTTAGGAAAACAGAATGGTAGCTTTATCTCAAAATAATTAAAAAAATAAGATATTGTTGATTCCATAAGTCAAGTAACAAATTAGAAAAATAGACATGATATCTAAAGACACAGAATGGAACTTAAGATTAAAACCTCTGGCAAGACTTCTTATTTTATTACAAAAAGTGCCATTAAGATGATGATTACCCATAACAACTGTTCTCTGTTGTGTGTCTGAAGTTGTGCATGGTGGAAAGCGGCATTACTGAACTATGAGTCTCTATTCTGTTTTCCTTTTAATGGCACAGCCAGTAGCCTTCAGATCTCTTGATTCTCCCAACACCCCATTCTCCCAACATCCCAATGTGAGATGTCTCATGTCCCACTACAAAAAAATACATATCAAATAAGGCAGGAAAAGAAATGTTTTCTGCAGCCTTAATTGGAAAAAGTGTGGATTTTGAAGAGAAATGAAGGTGGCTATTTTCAACTGAATCAGCTTTCTTTTTGGTCTCCTTGATAACTTTTCCACTAGCCCTCCCCAAAGCAGTCTCTGCCAACTTGAAAACTTCCACACTCTGATATAACAATGAAAGTTTAGTTTAATACTATTATCTTCTTTGAAATGAAAACTAATTTACCTGTTCAATTCCATATTAAAGAATAAAAAATATTTTGATTGTGTCACAGACTTAACACTATTTGTTCTCACAAACTCTGAAAACTCCTTACCTGTCCTTTTTCTAGTATTTCCCATGCTCCTCCTACCTACTGTTCCATGATGGAATACCTCTAGATCTGTGCCCATGAAACAAAAACCTTAAACCTTTGGTATTTGCTGAACCACAATTCTCAAAATACAACAGTGTCTTATTTATGCTAGCTAATAGCTAATTAACTTGATACAAATATGTGGTGTTTATGGGTAACATTCAAAAGTGGTTTCAATTATGACCTTCTAAAAACAAATATTATTTTATTGTGGGTCATAAAATCACAATCTGAAGAACTGTGTACAAAGGCAAAACCAATAAACACTACAGCAGATGACAGCTGACATTTTATTCAATAGTTCACTTAGAGCACACAATTCAGATTTCTAAATCAGCCATTTCAACACATTATCAGTACACTAATAATACCTTGAAATATTTTCCCTTGCAGAAAATAAGCCCAATATTACATATTCAATTTAATCACCAATATATGAAACTATTAAATTACGAATATTTGTTGGTAATGAATACATGGGAAGAAGAAAAAGCATTCTAAGCTGAAAAATATCATGAGTAAAAAAGTATATATGTATGTATGTGTATGTGTGTGTGTGTATATATTTTCTTGAAAGACTATTATTCCATGGCTTTCAAATTGATCCTAACAGCTGTGACTCAGTCATTTCACTTTCTGTCCATACACTCCAAAATATAGCAATTCTATTATTTTCCTCTATTAACAACTTAATCAGATTATGTAATCTCAGTTTTTCTAAGTAGGAATGTCTAAAATAGCATGCAATTGACAGTGTAATAATTGGTTTTAAAATCTAATCGTTGGGGAAAAAACATTTTGGGGAAGCACACATGACCTATAGATGGAGATACAAGATGAGAATGAAAATTAAAATACTGAGCTAACCAGCTGCCCAACACGTTGGCATAGAGTACTCTAACTTTAGCACACAGCCTGAACAAGTTACAGCAGGGATTAGTGAGCTGCATCCCACAGGCTGTTTTCGTTTGTCCTGTAAATCAAGAATGGTTTTCAAATTTTTTAAGAGTTATTTAAAAACACAGAGAAACATATGATCAGATGCTGTGTGGCCCTAAAAGCTTAAAATATATATTGTCTTGCCCTTTACAGAAAAAGTCATTGACTTTGTTACACAGTGAAAGAGAGTTTGAAATGATAATTTGTTTTCATTAAATTCCTTCTTTTTTATAAACTTCTAAAAAGCAATGAATGATAGTGCCTGTATAGCATGACTTGCACAAAAATATCAAGCAAATTGTTTGCCAAATACTTTATTCAACTTATTAATTAATGAAGGGTCTCATAAGATGTTAAAACCTTTTTAAAATATATTTCAGTGACTAGATACACATTGGATACTTAATAAAGGAACTAGAGTTTGACTGAGAATAATATTGCTGAATTAGATACAAAACTGGTCAATTTTGTACAGAGCAAAAAAAATGTAAGCTTTTGGATTATCTTTTTTATAAGGGAAGAATTATTTGTATGTCACCTGAACAAAAATCTTCAAACTAACGTAACTTATGTTAGTCTGGATCCTTAATCAAGACTCTTAGTAGTCTTCCCTGTCTCATGATCACAGGTAATCTGTCAAAAATTGTTTATAATTACAATAAAGACACTGATTTTATTATGTTTGGCCTAATTCTCTAGTGAGAGTGAGATTGTTAATGAATCACAGTCATCTCCTTGAGTTTGCTCTTCAAATTCTATGACCAGAAAATTAAGTTCTGTCTGCAAATTTTACTCAAAAATTTTGGATTGCTCTTGTAAGATCCTCTGTTATTTTCTGTCCTAAGACTGAAAAACCAAGCATAGAACACTCTTCCCATCAGACATCACTTGAAGTCCCTATACAGATTCACAAATCTTCCCTTAAGGGCCACAGAATTTGCCATGGTTCCTTGCTTACAAAAAAGTGGCCCCATTACTATCTCTGAGACCGATATCCTATAAGCTATAGGTACAACCCCACCACCTTTTAAAAAGACTTTTGAAAGCACTGACTCCACATATAATATCAACACTTTTTCTTAATAGTGGGCTTGGCATATTTTATTGAATAAGAATCATTCTTAAATATGGTCCTCTAGATATGAACTCGATTATACAATTAATTTTTCTAATTACATCCTAGTTAAAATGGGGAGAGGTTGTTATAGAACCTATGCAAATAATATATTACATAGAAATAAAGGAATTGGATCAAAATACTAGTTTCTAAATTCTGTGAGGAATGTCAATGAGAATTAAATACCAATAAAATTGTTTCCTTTTATTTTGTAAAAAAAGTATCCAGTAAATTAAACATTAGAGATAGCTTAAGAAGAAACAGATGTCCCATTTATGTATGCATAACAATAAATCATTGATGATAACCCACTATTTTGAACAAATAACCACAATAAAACTATTAGTCCATTCAGTTCAGTTTAAACAATCCTTATTCTGCTCAACCTTGACTCAAAAGCCTTTCATTAAGCATGTCTGCTTCAGAGTGAAAGGAACCCTAGAATCTTAACTTGATCTACTAATAAAATCAGAAAGTTGTTTGAAAGACATCAGCTTGGAGACCAGTGCTCATGTATGCATAATTTAGAATAACTAGTATGTAAGGCTCTGAGATTGTGAATCTTTGTTAAAGACAAAAAAATCTAGCTTATGGCAGAGCCCTCCACAAACATCAGAGAGAAGCACATATCCATTTGAGAATGGAAGTAAATGACTGTAGTTACTTTATTAAGTAAAAAACAATTCAGAATAAAGGAAATTAAAATTCCTTCTTGGGATGCAGGATATGACTATTTCATAAGGGTTTGATCAATTGTTCTCCTTCAAGTAACAACTATAAACAACAAGGTCATTTGCCAGATCTCCATGGCCTTTCCAAAAAACATACAATAACAAATATTTGTATTAATAATATTTTATATGGAGATAGGATTAATTTATAGCTGGCTCGGAAAAGATCTGCCTTTATCTCTTTTATTACTGAGGATGTCTAGATAGCCAGTGCTGTATTTTGTTTGTTTGTTGTTTTACTTCACAGAGAAGATAAGAGCAATGGAACTTCTGATACCTAATTTAAGGCTCCAAACTCTCCTGGCAACCCAGATTAGTTACTGGTAAGTTATATATAACTGGCCTAACTGGTTTGATAAGCCTTGCTTGACTACTTAGAAAATGACCTAAGATCTTTTTCAGTGAAGTCTCCTGAAACCAAGGCTACTCACACAGTCCAATGTGGGAGGTAAGCCAGAGACTCACCTGGGCCCTGTGTGCCCAGAGCAAGGGCCCTAGGGGATCGGAGCTGCAGAATGTCTCTTGGACCTCTCATATTTGATTACATCCTTTTTCTCTCACTGCATCACTGCACCATAGTCTTTGTTTTTAAATATAAGTCTCTTAAGAGTGTATTTATGTATTTTCAAATATTCAAGTTGAAGAAAATAATACATTTTGTATAATATTTATTGTATTTATCTATACAATCTTATCTTACAGAAGGCTGATGAAGATCTCTTCTGAACTGACAACTTTTCACATACACATCTTATAATAGAATTCAACTAATTATGAAATTTGGAACATATTCAGAATCCATATTATTTCTAACATGCTACTTTTAGCAAATAAAATCTATATGATTCTCCAGGGAACTTTTGAGAAATCTCAAAGATCTTTTCAGGTGTAAAAGACATTCTGAATACCTTTTTCTGATGTTAGGGACCAGTCTTGGGAACTCAAAGCATTATCAAATGAGACTTTGTTACTTAGTTGAAATAGAACCAGTATTGATTACATATTTAATTAAATTGTCATTTAAACATACAACATAGTAAACCATTATGTGATTATAATAAATATTAGCTCTTTCACAACCAAGGAAACATTTTTTAAGATAATCAAAACATTTCTAAGTCAATTTTATACAGAGAAAATTATTCTAGTGAGATCTGGATTGTGACTAAACCAAAGAAAATTAAATTCCCTTCCTTCATATCCTTTAAAATTTGGAATGAATAGTTAGGTTTTGTCCTCACAATCTAAATCAAATTGATGATTTAATTAGGATAAACATACTCTCTGATTCCCTGAAATAAAAAATCTCATCAACCTACCTAAGAATATAGTGGTAATGTTATGGCAGTATTGATTTTGGACTCCAATATCCAGGCTAATAATAATTTAAAATAAAAGTAAAAAATATTTTACAAACAACTAAGAGGATGATAATAGAAAACTTTTATATACAAACATTTTATAAGACTCACAAAGCTCACAATTTTCTAGAGCCACACAAGTCACTTTATAAAAATGAACACATTTAACATGATCCAAAATATACTCATCTATAAAAAAGGAGCAAACACATATAAACCTATCATTATATTTAGTAATTAGTGTTTCTTTTTTTTTAGTTTTTATTTATTTATTTAGAAGGGAAGGGAAGGAGAAAGAGAGGGAGAGAAACATCAACGTGTGGTTGCCTCTGGAGTACCTCCAGTTCAGGAACTGGCCCACAACCCAAGCATGTGCCCTGACTGGGAATTGAACCAGCGACCCTTAAGTTTGCAGGCTCGTACTCAATCCACTGAGCTACACCAGCCAGGGCGTAATTAGTGTTTCTATATTCAGAAATATTAGTTAGAAACTAAGTATTAAATGATTAGCCATTAATTCATTCAATTTAATATTATTACAAGATTTTAAGATATGTGGAGGTTTGGGAAATCATGTTCAAGGTGATATATAGAAACCATGATTGCTTTGGTTTTAAAAAGTCATCAGAATTATCATTCAATTTAGTTAAGCACTAGTTTAACTAACAGTTTTATTTATTTTTCTTTCTTTTTTATTTTTTAGTATTTTATTGTTTATGCTATTACAGCTGTCCCACTGTTTTCCCTTTACCACCCTCAACCCCAGCCCACACCCCAGTTCCGTAGTCAGTCCCTAAACTGTTGTCCATGTCCATGGGTCTTTCATATACATTCTTTGACTGGCCCCTTCACCTTCTTTCAATCAGTCTCCACCTTTCCTCTCCCCTCTTACAGCTGTCAGTCTATTCCATGATTCCACTTATAAGTGAGATCATATGGTGTTTGTCTTTCACCAACTTGCTCATTCCACTTAGCATAACAGTCTCCAGTTCCACCCATACTATGGCAAAAGGTAGGAATTCCTTCTTTTTCACTGCTGTGCAGTATTCCACTATGTAAATATATCAGGTTTTTAACACATTCATCTACTTATGGATACTTAGGCTGTTCTCAAATCTTCACTGTTGTAAATAGTGCTGCTATGAAAATGGGGGTGCATAAATTTCTTTGAATTGGTGTTGCAGGAATCTTTGGGTATATTTTCAGCAGTGGAATTACTGAGTCAAAAGCCAGTTGGTTCTACAATACCTGAAAACATGCTCAAGATAGAGGGCACAGTTATTTTTTTGTAACCTCATCTGAGAAATGACATACTACCACATCTAACATGAGCTAGTGGCCACCCAGACCAACCTCACACTATGTATGCAAGAACTATAAACACCTGTGAATACCAGGCAGCAGGGATAATTGAAGCCACCTGGAAGGCTAGGTACTGTGGAAGGAAACTATCTCATACCATTAAGAGGTCAGTACTTCCTTTTTTAAAAAAAAAAAAAAAGATTTATTTATAGGTCAGGAGAGACAGGCACAGATGCACAGGGTACTTTTAAATTTAGTTCTACAAATTAAGTTATAAGACAGAGTGAACACGGAAACAGAAACTAATCTGGATTCCAAGGAGCTGGTAGGAATGAAATTCTTAATTGATTGAAGGTCACGCAAGTAAACCAAGAGGCAAACAAACAAAAAGCTCAACTAATGAAATTCTCCATTTTTTCTCACTAAAGGGAGAATCGATCTTTATGATCCATTTAACAGAGCTTACCAAGTAATTGGGAAAAAGCAAAATTCTTAATCACGGCTACCAACAATAGAAAATAAGGGATTGGCTATGCATGAACTAGAGACCAAAATAAAGAATAAAATAAGTAAGGAGAGGAAAAATTCTAGAAAAATAGAGAGTTCTAAGTTAATTTTTTATTGCTATGTGCAAATTTCCCTGGGCTAAAGTTAAGTTGCCCATGAAGAATACTTTGTTTTTTATTGTTGTTCAAGCATAGTTGTCTCCACTTCCCCCACCCCTCCCCCCACCATGTCCCTTAGAGCAATGGACATAAAGGAAAGAATAAACAAATGGGACTTCATCAAAATAAAAGCTTCTGTGTGGCTAAAGAAAACATCAGCAAAATGAAAAGGGAACCAACAGCATGGGAAAATATATTTGCCAATGATACCTCGGACAAGGGTTTGATCTCCAAAATGTATAAAGAAGTCACACAACTCCACTCCAGGAATACAAACAATTCAACTAAATGGACAAAAGACCTGAACAGACACTTCTCCAAGGAGGACATACAGAGGACCCAGAGACATATGAAAGGATGCTCAGCATCACTAGCCATCATGAGATGCAAATTAAAACCACAATGAGATACTACTACACATCAGTCAGAATGGCCATCATTAACAAATCAACAAACAAGTGCTGGTGAGGTTGTGGAGAAAAAGGAATGATGAGGAATAGTTTTCAAGAAATGTAGCTTTATTACCTCTTAAGCAGATTAGTACACTTGAGCATCTTGGAGAACATCCTCCAAAATGGCTTAAGTATATATTTTTTAAAAATTTAAAACATGACTCATAAAAATATAAAATGAACACACATCAAAGCCAAAGGGGGGTAGGATTGAAGGTTGGAGGTGGGATTAGGGGTGTGGAGGAGAGTGGAGGCAGGAAAATGGAGACAACTGTACTTGAACAATTAAAAAAAAAATCACAGATTGGATTCAACTAGGCATTTATAAGAAATTTAATAAAGAGAAGTGGGATAAAATTGGTGCATTAGGTACAAAACTGATTTTCATTTATTTGCTTTCATCTTAATGGAAATGAAATATGTTGGTTGAGTTGGGGAAAGAAAGAAAAATGTGTTCATAGTTCATCAAATTTAACTGCTCCCTTTGATTAACATAAAATTTTCTAGTTCTTGTTAGGACTAACAACAGCAAATCCTGAGAAAGCTGTGTGGCAGTTAGCACAGCAATAAATGAAAGTACAATGTAACGGTAACTAAAATGACACGTGAGCCAGACCAATGTCAGTTATTTTTAAGACAGAAGTCAGAGATAATTTTTACTTCATAAAGCTTCTTTTAAACTCTAACATTCTGTGCTAATATTCTTACTATTAAGGGTCTGAACTTACTTTTAAGAAGGATGAGAAAACAGACAAAGAGGAAAGTGATAATATCTGTTACACTTTAAAAAACTTGTAAAACATCACCACATGAGTTTAAAGAAAGGCAGATATGTTTCTGACACCATGCAATGCTACACTTTCTTAAACAATGAACAAAGTTTGAGAAATGAATAGGTATACTCAGTATATTTCAAAGGTAAAGATAGTAGGGTGAATTTATAAATACCCAGAAACATTTTCCCTGTAAAAATGTCAAGTTTCTGGCAAATGCCAAAAGAAATGAAAAGCCACCCTTACGCCCAAGCCGAGAGCCAAACAAGTGAGGAAACAACCCGACAATGAAGTGCATGAAATCCCTAGGAAGTAAGAATGATGCTGTTAAGTTTGGACTTGAATTAGTATATAAACCTGAAGAAATAATTATGAAAATATAAGTTGAATGTGAAAGAAGAAAAATCTAATCATTGAGAAATGAATGCACAGTAAGCTAAAAATCAAATTTTATCTGCAATTTCTGTTCTTTTTATAAAATAATATTTTTCATGGACTATGAACACATTTTTCTTCTTCATCTAACTCAACCAACATATTCATTTCCATTAAGATGAAAGAGAACAAAAAATTAAAATCAGGCAGCATGGTCTAATGAAAAACACCTATGACTCATACCCTTCCATTTCCGTACCAGACTTTTCCTTTAAACTCCAATGCATTTGATATCTTCTCTTGAATGACTCAAAAGTAACAAAATGAAATGTTCATCTCTTCATATTAGTTCTTGTAATTAAGTTAATTACACTACTGTCCATTCCATTATGCAAATTGGAAACTTAAAATTTTTCTTTAAAATTTTCCTCTAATTCAGTGGCATCAAACTCATTTTCACCAGGGGCCACATCAGTCTCACGGTTGCCTTCAAAGGGATGAATGTAATTTTACAACTGTATAAATGTAACTACTCCTTAACACTTAAGCAAGAGCTCAGCACTGCCGCTGGGTAGAAACAAGGTGCTGAGCCAGATAAAACAAGGTGGAGGGCTGGATTCTGTCCACAGGGCCTTGTGTTTGCCACCTGTGCTTTAATACACCTTATTCACCCATCAGCAATGTCCTATTGCATAACCTCATATACCTTTTAAATCTGCCCATTTCACCATCACTACCACCATCTTAGCTGATGTTAATGTCAGGAGTTATATTAAAATAGCCTTCTAACTGGTCTACTAATATTTACTCAGGTCCCACCTCCATTCTTACTTACTTCAAAATTTTTCCAGAGTTTTCTTTTATAAACATAAATATGACCATGTCACCATTGTGTTCCTCAAAGATTATTTTTTGGTTGCATGCAGACACAGGAGTGGGGGCAGCAGAAGATATGGATTACAAATGAGCATGAAGAAACCTCTGAGGTGATGGATGTGTTTATTATCTTCATCTTGGTGATGATTTCCCAAGGATATTCATGTGCCCAAATTCATCAAATTGTACACTTTAAATATGTATAGTGTAGGGCAAGTATATCTTAATTGACTTAAAAAAAATGATCCTGCCAAGACTTTGCCCATTTCATTAGTTCTCAAGTTCCTGATTACTTTTCACTTAGCAAAATTCATTCAAGGTTCCTCCATGTCTTTGTTGTGATTTTATAGCTGCTTTATTATTTTTCTTGAATAATATTCCATTGAATAATATTCCATTGTATTTGATGTATCACAGTTTGTTTATCCATTCACCTATTGAAGAACATCTTGGTTGCTTCTAGGTTTTGGCAATTGTAAATAAAGCTGCTACAAACACTCACATGCAGGTTTCGTAGACAAACTTCTCTGGTTAGATGGGTAAGTCAGAGAGAGCATAAACTGCTGGTTCACACAGTAAGAATATGTTTAGTTTCTTTAAAAAATGCTGAACTCTTCCAAAATGGTAGTACCACTTTGGATTCCTATTAGCAAAAATTGAGAGTCCCCAGCACTCCACATTCTTGCAAGCAGTTGGCTTTGTCAGTGTTTTGGATTTGGGCCATTCTTACAGATATGTAGTGATATTTCATTGTTTTTTTACTTATAATTTCCTAATCACAAATAATGTTGAGCATATTTTCATATGTGTATTTGCCAGCAGTATATCTTCTTTGGTGAGGTGTCTGCTAGGTCTTTAGTTCAGTTTTTGATCTGGTGGCTCTTTTCCTTATTGTTGTATTTAAAGATTCTTTTTTGTATTTTGTATACCAATTATTTATCTGATATGTTTTTACAAATATATTCTCTCAGTCTATGGCTTATCTTTTTGGAAGTTTTTAATTTAATGAAGTTTGGGTTTTCATTTTTTTCTTTACTAGATCACTCTTTTTGTCTTGGATGTAAAGAGTCATTGCCAATGCAACATCACTCAGATTTCTCCCATGTTTTCTTCTAGGAATTTTATAATCTTGTGGTTTATATTCAGGGCTATGATCCATTTTGAGCTAATTTTAAAGAAAAGCATATGGTCTTTTTTTAGATAATTTTGCATGCAGATACCTCTTATTACTTTTCAAGAATCATCTTTAACCATGGCGTCTGGAAATGTGAGCAATCAGCTGTGACCCTCGTGCTGGCCTTCTTTACAAGCATTTCTCTTTTACTTGTGGCAGAGCCTCTATTTTGTTAGTCTTCCATTGTAACAGAAAAAGCCAATAAAGAACATACATTCTAAAACAGTAATTGGCTAACTCACAAAGAAAAACAGTAAAATTGGGACAAAAATCAGAGGAGTAAAAGCAAATAGTAAAATTGTAGAATTAAAGGATACCATATCTGTAATTGTATTCGATGCAAATGGACTAACCACTCTAAAAAGGGCAGATATGAACTGGATAACAGAAGACAAAAAGCAAAATCCTATGTCATTTATAAGAGGTGAATTTAAAAATAGATAGCAAAACAGATTGAAAGTATGTAAGATAATTGGACAAGATATACCATGCAAGTAATATAAGAAAGTTGCTTTATATTAGTTTAAAAATCTGTTAATATTGCACTAATCAGACTATAAAATGAAAGGTTTACCATAGATAGTAAGGATTATTTTTATAATTATAAAGTCTAAATTCATAAGAAATATGTAAAAATTCTTTATGCATATGCTGTTGATAAATAATGAGGATTTAAGATACATAACACATTTCACAAAACTGAAGAGAGAAATAAAATCCACAATCATTATTAGTGATTTTAATATACTCTCTTGGTAGTTGATAGTGCAAATGTACTGAAATTTCAACAAACTTGAACCAATTGATATTTATAGAAGAAATAGACTAAATAACTACAGAATACACATTCTTTTCTAGATATTTAGAACATTCACCAAAAAATAACATATTTGGGGCATAAAAAATTTCAATACATTTTTGAGGCCTGCATTATCTATAACATGTTCTCTGAACATCACATGATTAAATTTGAAATGAAAATAATGGGACATCTAGAGAATCCCAAATGTTTGTCAAACTTCTAAATAACCCATGAGTCAAAGAAGAAATCACAAAAATAACTAGGCAATATTTCAAACTGACTGATAAGGAAAGTGCGATGGATCCAAGTGTCTGGCACTGTACAACAAACAACCTAAAAGTAAGTGGCATAAAATGAGCATTTTACCAGATTCTCTGGTGTGGGAATTCAGACAAGAAACATGGAGATGTCTTGTCTCTGCTCCTCAGTGTCTGGTCCCAAGCTGGGAAGACTGGATCAGCTGGGGAAATTCAACGACTGAGGCTGGGGTTGTTTGTGACATCTTTACTCACATTTCGTATATGGGATTGGGATGACTGAAAGCTCTGCTCATTGGAGTGGTTGAGCAGAATATCTATATACATATTGACCCCTCTTCCAGCCTGAGGTTTCTCTCAATGTGGAGGCTTCACAGTAGCCAGAGTTCTTGCATGGCCCCTGGGGGTTGCAAAAGCCAGTGTTGCCTTTAAGTAGCAGTGAAGATGTGGACCTAATGAAGCTTTCATACATTGTTGATAGGAGTGGAATATGCAACAATCACTGTGTAAAACTTTCTGGCAGTTTCTGATAACTTTAAACATACACATAACCATACAATAAATTTGAAAAACATTATTATTTTTTAAAATTTGTATTCACTTATTTTTAGAGAAAGGGGAAGAGAGGGAGCAAGGGAGAGAAACACCATTGTGAGAGAGAAACATTGGTTGCCTCTCCTACATACCCTGAAAGTGGGGGCATGGGGTGGGTGCTGAACCTGCAACCCATGCATGTGTCCTGACCAGGAATCAAACCAGTGGGATCCATTCACTTTGTGAGATGATGCCCAATCAATGAACCACACTGGTCAGGGCAAAAAAAACATTATTTTAATGAAAGAGGCCAAAGACATGAATACAACTGGATAATTACAATTATATAAATAGAAAAAAACTAATCCATGGTGATAGAAATCAGAGTTATAGTTACATATCACAGGTGCAGATTGCCTGGAAGGTGGCACAAGAGAACTTTCAAAGTCAATATATTGAATAAATACTAAGTATTTTGCTTATGTAGGGAAATCTCTAATGCTAGAAATATTCATGCTTCAGGTGTTATGATGTCTGCAAATTACTTTCAAATATATATACACACACACATACACACATACATACACACACATTTATATGGTACAGGAAGTAAATTCTGAGCAACTCTGAAACAATTATTTTTAAATATGTTATAAAATATTTCCTTTGTAACACTTATATCAGAATATTTTGATGGTTTAAATATCATTATTTGTTTTATTATGTCCAGAAATACTACCACTTAATCGTTGCAAGCATTTTTATTAGTTCAAATAAGGTATACTTTAGAAATGAGTTTCAACTAAATTATAGGAAATATAAAATTAAACTGAAATAGACAATTAGAAAACATGTTCAGACAGTTTTAAGCAGACTTTGCAAAAATATTTGACACAGAATAAGAACATATTTCCCCTGTAGAAGAAGAGACCATTTGGCAGAGTGGAAGGCCCAGTCGTGGAGCTCAGTGGTAGGAGCATGTGCTTCTTCCAACTAATCCTGCTTGAGGAAGCCATGTTCTATTTTTATTTAAGAAATCAAGGTTGTCTGTGACACTTTATTTTTGTTCTCTAAAATAACATACAATTATATAGATATTAGTTATCCTATATATAAATGTGTTGGAAGTACATTCTGCACTTAGCTTGAAAATAATTCAGGAAATCTGGGGAACAATACCTGTTACCCACTCTAAGAATTATTGCACCCTTTGTTCTTGAAACCCATGTGAGAGAAGATTCCAATGTTTTTATTATGATTACTCTACCTCCAGGAACCACATTTTGAGTGAATAGGTGTTTAAAATGGTAAACAGTGCAGACATCATTTTGTACGTGGCTTAAAATTCAAACTAGAAGTAGGGAACACAATTTTTATCACATTCTCCTATTAGATTTTTCCTGGGGGCAATAAATCTTTTTTGTATTGAAATTTATTTTGATCCACTGTGGCACCAAAAAAGAAAAATGTATGCCCCATGATAAAAGGCTATATCAGAAAATTTTAGATGAAGGATTGGCTTATTTTTTAAATAATATATAATACCCACTAGAATACAGAAGTATAGAGTTCTAAGTTCTCTTCTGCCCATTCCTCTTCTCCAGGCAGTAGATATAAGCCTTTAACAGATAGCAAGAGGGGAAAACACAGATTTCAAAATGAAGAAATACAATGAGGAAATAATATGCAAATAGAATTGCTTGAGAAATATTACATGCACAAAATACATTGAGAAAATAAAATGTAAAACAAAATTAATTTGATGAATTTGTTCTCAGTGAATTGGCAGCATTACACAAAGAGCATTTTGAAGTAACAGTTAAATTTAAAGCTAAAACCCTGAAACCTGTTGGTGTTGGTGTTGTTGTTGCTGCTGCTGCATAAATGTGCATCCAACAACTAATTATGTTTTCATCATTAATTCAAATACTGATTTTTACCAATTTTTTCATTCTTCTTACCAATCAATAAGAATTGAGATTTTCTTGGAGGTATGAAATATCACACCAAGAAAAGTAAAGTGTTTGGAGACATCAAAAGAACATCTATATTTTACTTTCTCCACACATACAGAAGCTGATCTACATTCAGAAATACCTAAAAATGTCACTATTCTACTTTATAGTCAGCTGCAGGCAGGGTGAAAAATAAATAAGGTGAACAATGACATGATATGTGTGATGGAGAGAAATCAAAATTCACACAGGAGCTGAAAAACAAAGGAAATGTTCTGAATTATAGAGCTGAAACAAATTATTATGCTTCATAATCTTTAATTAGTACTTTAAGAATGTATATGTATTATTTTGGCTTCCTTTGGCTTCCTTATTATTTAAACCTAATTAGAAAATCTAGCAATGAGATGCGGAAAGCTTAATAAAAATTTACATTTAAGTCACACAAAGTTTTAAATGTCATTCCTGGTTCATTCTGTGTCAGTCCAAAATACAAGAATTATAATATTCCACCTTTTAAACAGAACTCACATTAATTATTTTGGTTAAAGGAGGATTTTATTAACCAAAAAAGATAAGACCTGAAAGCAATAGTGATTAAATGAAGAGTTAACATGGACCCTTCCCCCCGCCCCCGGCTATTCTGACATAGCCTGAGTCCCCATTTCCATCTGGGAGAAGTCTTCCTTATCTCTTGCTTCCTGGCTCTAATCTGTGTAAGCCTGAAACTATGATGGTGGGTAGTGCAGCCCTGTGCTAGCCAGAGTGGCTTCCCGGGTGATCGGGCATAAGAAAGAATTCGTAAAGTCCTATGAAACCTGCTTTGCTAAGAGTGCTCTCATTTAAATAAGGGTCCAAGCAAGAAGTGAGTTTGTTCCTCAAAGTTTTATTGCTCTTTAGCTGTCTAACCCTGACTCAAAATAGGCCCTCAGAGTTCTTTGTACATTATCTATTGTTTGATCCTACTGCCTGATAATGGTTAATGAGTCTGTATTCCTATGCAAAGTGACCCAATAAAAGCCCATTGAGGAAGAGGCTCTTGGCCCTTCTCTTTTGAGAGATTGGCCACCTCTCCTCCCCAAGCAGATCATGTCTTGGTAATTTTATTTTCATCCGAGATGGACAGATGGGGTTCTGCAGGTGGAGCCCTGCCACATTAATATATTTATTATTTAAATTATTTTGCCTAAAAAATTTAAAACAATATAAAAATATAAAAAATGTTAATTCAAACATATTAAAAGAATATTAAATCTAAATAAAACACTGTGTATTTCATCAGCAGATGAATACCATACTGAATACAATGGAAATGCAGTATGCCACTACTGCTTGCGCAAGTTTGCCAACGTGAGATAGTACATAGCACACTATTGGCTGATGGAATGGAAGGTGACCAACCACAGCACTGTGTTCTGTATCCTGGGCACTGATTGGCTCTGTGACTGTAGCATCAGTCTGTTTGCTCTCCTGCACTATGCCCATACATTCAGCATCTCTCCTTGTCCACTTCATATCAACATCTGATTGCTGTGAATAGTGTTGCTCTGTGGTGTTGTGTTTTTGTGAAATTTTCATAAAAGTTTGAGTTTATTTTGAGCCCTAGGATGCCACCCAAATGTTCTGTGCCTTCTAAGGCTTCTGGCAGTGAACCAAAGCACCAGAGGAATATGCTTACCATGAAAGAAAAGGTGGAACTTCTCAACATGTTAAAGGAAGGCAAAAACTACATGGCTGTAGGCCGCCATTACAGGATCAACGAATCTACCATTTGCTACATAAAGAAATACGAGAATATTAGGTCTACGGCAACAATGACTTTTAATGGTACTGCAAAGAGAGTGGTCACTTCCCTCAATAAGGCTATTGTGAGAATGGAGTCTGCATTGGCCCTGTGGATAAATGACTGCAGGAAGAAGAATATCTCACTGGATACCAACACCATCCAGACAAAGGCCAAGAAACTTTATGATAGCTTTGCAGAAAGCATGGAGGTTCACGACAGTGATGAGGATGAAGCTGAGGATGATGACACAGAAGCAGGACTGTCGAGTGTTTCTCCCACCAGACCAACCCCGTTCAGTGCCAGCAAGGGCTGGTTTGACAAATTTCAGCAATGCCTTGGACTCAAGAGCATTTCTCTGCATGGAGAAGCTGCCTCTGTGGATAAAAAGCAGCTCCAGCAACTCCCCATAACTATGTTCATCACTTGGACAAAGAGATCAGTATGCCTACACCTTTAGCAGAAATAGAAGTTATGGCCCAGGGCAAAGATACTGCACCATCTGATGAAGTGCCTGATGAAGTGGTGCCTTCAGAAGAGCTACAGTGCTCTTCTTGACTGTGCAGTACATTAATCTCATCATCATCACCTTCATCGCCATCAGTACTGCGCAGCTACACAATTCATGACCTTCATCATTCAAGTTGTAGTATACTTCACTGGTAAGTACCCATGTAGAATTTTATATGTTGTTAAAATTACATAGGTTTAAGAGAGTAGAAAGTGTTTAAGAGCATATGAAGTATCTATAAGAGTGTGAGAAAGGTTTATAGGAGTGTGGGAAGGATTTATAAAGCCTTAAAATATATATATAAATAATAAGATAAATATAATGCCACTACTTTGTGGATTTTCACCTATCATGGGGGTCTCTGGAATGTAACTCCTGTAATAGGTGAGGGATCACTGTATCATCCAGAATTTAAATTCCTAGTGATATTATAGGAACTTACTCAGTTTCACTTTAGTTTAAACATCTACCAATTCCTTTTTGGTAAATTTACATCTGAGGCCAATATCAATATACTATAAATGTATAAGCTTTAACATTTGTATTAAGGTTTGATACACTGCCACATTGTGATTATTTGAAGAAAAAGTTCACCTCTTTAGGGAAATGTATTTATGTAGAGCTGAGAGCTCAAGACCACCTTTACTTGAATATGGTCAAGAACGTTGGGCAGAAATGAGTACTGACTCATTTAATGAGAAGCAACCTAGTTAACAGGGGGAACATAGTACAGTGTACCTCAAATCTCTACTCTACTAACATTGGGACCTTGGGAAAGTTATTTAGCACCTCAAGCTTCAGCTGACTTCTCTATAAAGTGAAAATAATTATATAATTACTTCAACAGATTGTCTTAAGAAATAAGATAAAGACACTTTGTTGATCACAGCACATGGCATACAGAAACCCTTCTAGTAACCACACTATTATTTTGAAAAGCCAGTTTGCAACTGATTTCATGAGCAAGGCCAATTCTATTTTCTTTAAAATAGTGCTAATGATATTTTTATTTCATTGTCAAAAGAATAAAATTAGATGGTTTACACTGGGATAAGTGACATTTATAGTTGTGGTTTCAAAATGAAAAGAATGTGTTAAAATTCTAGTCATGAGTTTTATATCTATTATCTAAGAACATAATCTCAAGGCAAGAAGAATAAATAAAAGGCACCCAAATTGGAAAGGAGGAGGTAAAACTGCCCTTATCCTTAGATGACATGATACTATATATACAGAACCCTAAACATTCCAACAAAAAGCTACCAGAACTGATAAATAAATTCAACGAAATAGCAGGATATATAATTACTATTCAGCAATCTGTTCTATATTTATACACTCATAATAAATTATCAGAAAGGAAAACTAAGACAAAATTCTCATCTACAATTGCATCTAAAAATAAAATACCTAGCAATAAAGTTAGCCAAGGAGGTAAATAACCTACACTCAAAATTGAAGAAAATACAAATATATGGAAACATATACTGTGCTCACAGAGAGGAGAAATTGACATCATTAAAATGTCCACACTGCCCAAAACAAAGTATAGGTTCAACACAATTTCTATCAAAATTTTTACGGGACTAGAAAAAATAATCAAATTTTATATGGAACCACAAAAGATTCCAAATAGCCATAGAATCTTGAGAAAGAAAAAAAAAAGATGAAGGTATGATGCTGCTTGAAATGAAACTATACCACAAAGCCATAGTAATGAAATCAGTATGGTACTGACATAAAAACAGACATACAGATCAAGAAAACAAAATAAGGAGCCCAGAAATCAACCCATGCCTATATGGTCAATTATATTTGACAAAGGACACAAAAACATACAATGGAGTAAAACAGTCTATGCAACAAATGATATTGGGGAAATTGAACAGATAGATGTAAAAAATTAAACTAGACTACCATCTTACACAGTGTACAAGAATAAACTAAAAATGGATTAAGGACTTAAATGTAAAACTAAAAACCAAAAAACTCCTGGAAGAAAATATAGGTAGTAAAACCTATGACATTATCCATAGCAATAATTTTCTAATATATCGACTCAGACAAGGGAAACAAAAGAAAAGATAAGCAAATGGGACTACAGCAAACTAAAAAGTTTTTACACAGCAAATGAAACCATCAACAAAATGAAAAGACATCCTACTGAATGGAGGAACATATTCACCAATGATACATCCAATAAGGGCTTAATGTCCAAAATTTATAAATACCTCATACAACTCAATACCCCCCAAAAAAATCCAATGTTGGAGAGGATGTGGAAAATGGGGAACCCTAGTGCATTGTTGGAACCTTAGTGCAGTAGCTGGTGCAGCCACTATGGAAAACAGTATGGAATTTCCTCAGGAAACAAAAAATAGAACTGCCTTTTGACCCAGCAATTCCACTGCTGGGATTATACCCTAAGAGCCCCAAAACACCAATCCAAAAGAACCTATGCACCCCAATGTTCATAGCACCAACAATTTACAATAGCCAATTGCTGGAAGCAACCTAAGTGCCCATCAGTAAATGAATGGATCAAAAATTTATATTACATTTACATGATGGAATACTATACAGCAGAAAGAAGGAGCTCCTATCCTTTGCAACAGCATGGATGGAACTAGAGAACATTATGCTAAGTGAAATAACCCAGGAGGTGAGGGACAAATACCATATGATCTCACATTTAACTGGAACATCATCAACAAAAGAAAAAAAGCAAGCAAAATATAACCAGAAACATTGAAATAAAGAACAAACTGACAGTAAGCACAGGGGAGGTGGGGAGAGGAATAATGGGGAAAATACAGGAAGTGCTATTAAGGAACATGTATAAAGGACAGATGGACAAAGCCAAAGGGGGTAGGTTTGAGGGTAAGAGGTAGGGAGGTGTAGGCAGGGGGTTGTGGTGGGGGGAATGTGG
The DNA here is from genome assembly GCA_004027475.1 of Anoura caudifer. Classification (NCBI taxonomy): domain Eukaryota; kingdom Metazoa; phylum Chordata; class Mammalia; order Chiroptera; family Phyllostomidae; genus Anoura; species Anoura caudifer. The sequence continues at coordinate 121,861 of PVKU01004128.1, forward strand.
AGACAACTGTACTTGAACAACAATAAAATAAGCAATACAACATGTAGGAGTTCTTTGCAAATTACAGCAACAGAAAAAGGAAATATAGTTACTTTTCAGAAAATCGTGTTATTTGAATTGACATAGATGGTATGTTTGCTTTCTTAAATAAATAAATATTTTAATGTTCTAAAAAAAGAAAATGAATGAATCATAGTTCCAAATTAGTAAAGGAACCATGAATACAACTGACTAGAATACAACTCAGAAATGTATGAAAACTACAACAGGTTTATTTAAAAAAAAAAAAGAAAGAAACTTCTGATTAGAGGAGAAAAGTTTACAAAGGAGATAAACTAGAAACATGCACAAAAAGAAATGCACTCTATTTTTTCAAAAATACTTTCTTCTAATGTCCACTAGCAATTTTTATGGTTAATTTTGAAAAAAATGGGGATGCAAAAAAGTATATTTGGATAAACAAAATTAGTGAGTTATTTAAAAAATATTACTACAGTAAAAATTATATCTGAGTGGATTCCCAGTTCCAAAACAGTCTTCTAAAGAAAAAGAAAGAGAAGGAGGAGGAGGGGGAGAAGAAGAGAAAACAAAAAAACCTACTTGGAAAGTTTCACCAATACATTGTGTCCCATTCCTATACTTTTTAAAATAAATTATGCAAAACTTAGATGGTCAGGAGTAGATGCATTTTTATCAAAATTCAGTGCATCTGTTTTTGCATCATCATGCAAAGAAGCATAAAAAAGGCAAAGAGCAAATTGAAATCATCCTTTTTTTCTACCATATTTATGAAGAGGCTAAAGCCCCTGAGTAAACAGATCTGGCTATGAATGGATTTTGATAGTGGAGAGAGGATGGCAGACAAGGAGACAAATGAGAAAAGAGTCTAAAAATGTCGGTGAAAGTCTCACCATAGCCAAAAATATCAAGTAGATGTCAGAGTACATTGTGATTTATGTTATTAAAGCCTAGTTGGATCAATAAAGATTGCTTCAAGGTCACTGTGTGGCTCCCAATTCTACTCTTGGACTTGATGTGCTGTAAATCGTATTTAAGTTGAACTTTACTAATTCTTTACAGACATACTGTGACAGATAGTGCAAAATTGCTCCTGAAAGACAGATGCCAACAAGGAGCATCATATATAGCATTTTTAGCAGTGCCTGTCACAGAGACAGGAGAGCAGGAAGAGAGAAACCCTTTATATACTCTAGAAAACATCCTTTTGTCAATAATTCAAATTAGTAATCGAAGTACATCCTGTATTATTTTATATATATGCTGTGAGAGCTAAAATATAATTTCTGCTTACCTTTAATTAAGAGAAATAAAATATAATAAAGAAGAAAGCAACCCAATGGGACAATATGAGACAAGAAAAGAGAAAATGATAGCTAATGATTTTCCATGCATTACTGAGGACATTCTCAAAGGAGCAACTGAATGAACAATAAAGGGAAATAAGATTCATGCTTATTCATCTAATAAATATTTACTGAGTACCTAATTTATGACAGGCAGGCACTATTGTTGGCATTGGAGATGCAGTAGGGGCCACAACCTAGAAGCTTACATTCTAACGGGAATAGATTGAAACCTAAAATAAAGATTTATGAGAAAGACTATTTTGTAGAATGAAAACATTAAGGAAAAATAACTAAATAGGATGATGTGACCAACTACATGGTGGTGAGGGTTACTTATATCACAGAATCAGGGAAGACATTTTTAAGAAGTTGACATTATTTGTGTTGATGCCTTGACCATAGATGGAACCAGCCTGTAAAAATCTGAGGAAAAAGAGTTTCAAGTGGAATTAAAAGCTGCCAGTGCAAAGCAATTCCTGAAACATCTCATAATATGGAACTGAGCCATATGCATAGTGGGATTCAGTCTAAAAGCAAAAGCTAGGGTAGGTCAGACCTTCATAGCTGTGGTAAGGAGTTTGGCTTTTATTCTAAGTAAAATGAAAAAAAAAAAAAAACTGTAAAGCTTTAAGAGAGAGAGTGAAGTCTTCAGAATGAAAAGATTGCACAAGAAGTATGGAAATGGATTTTGGAGAGTCCAAAATGACAAGTTAAAAGATTTAGTACTTGTGGATAAGGAGCATCTAAGGGGTTCTACACCTCACCTCGAAAAGATGGCTAGGACACAGAGATAGACCAGAAAAAACATATTTTAATAAGCCTCTTATTTGGTCTATATGCATCCATGGTAAAATAGGACCTTCATTATCTGACCCCAGCCTAGCCTGAAGTGTTACCTGGATATTCCTCAAATGACTTTGTGTCTTACTAAAACTTCCACCCACCTACCATCCCCATGACTCCTCCCATTCACATATGAACTTTAGCTCATCCTTCAAAACTAAGCTCAAATGTGACATCAGCATGAAGTCTAACCTCTTTGTTTCACCCTGCTTCTTAGAGTTGATAGCATTTTCTCTCCACATCTACATTCTTTGAGTATAGTTCCATGATATTAATTTCATATTGCACTTAATATTGGGCTGGTATCTCTTCCTAGTAGATTTTGCTCTTCTACAATATATAGTCATATCCATTCTAATATCATCAGTGCTGAGTTTTGTACTTCCATCATAGGAGGATCTCAGAAAATGTTTGCTGGATGAATGAGTTAAAACAGGTAAGTGTCAGGGAATGAGGTCCGACAACATGGGGAAGTAGCACATGACTTCTTCCTCGTCTGACATTAACATTATTGTATGTTTGTGTATATGGCAGATAGGCTTCCTCTGGTCAATAACCAATAATATTATAGTTAGGCTACTGCCATAAGCTAATTATCTGGGAGCATGTAATTCTTATAATAAGCTTACTGTTATCCATGTGAAGAAAATTGTATCATGAAACCCTAATACCCACAGGATATATGACAAACCGTTTAAAATGTGTATACAAGTATGCTTCCTTTTTACTTTCTTCTGCTTATAGCAGACATTGTAGATCATACACAATTCTCCAATAATATTTACAAATATTAAATAATATTAAACACTTCATAAATTGAGATAATCTGGTTAAGTAATAAACAATGGATTATACAGTTAATGTGGAAAAATTAGGAAAATATCCTTTTCCAATATGAGTAGGAATATCATGCTAGGCAGAATTATTAGATGCCTCAATATTCCTTCCCTGGAATATACATACCCTGTATATATATATATGTCATCCTTTAAGAATGGGCTGTCAGCATTATGGGGTTTATCTCCCTTGACTTTGTTACATTTTATGGCAAAGGTAAAGGGATTTTGCAAATGTAATTAAGGTCCATAATCAGTTAATTTTTTTATTTTTATTTTTATTTTTTAATTTATTTTAATTGTTGTTCTTGTACAGTTTTCTGTCTTTTGCTCCCATTCCAGCCCACCGCCCCAGCCCTCCCCACTCCCCTCCCATTTCCACCCCCGCTAGTTTTTGTCCATGTGACTTTTATACTTGTTGCTCCAAACCCTTCCCCTTTCCCCCTGAAATTCCCTCCCTTCTCCCCTCTGGTGACTATCAACCCCTTCTCCATTTCAGTGTCTTTGGTTATATCGTGCTTGTTTGTTTGTTCTGTTGATTAGGTTCCTGTTAAAGGTGAGATCATATGGTATTTGTGTTAGTCTAAAGGATGTTATTGTATTTGGACATGACCCAATCAAGTGAAGTTTGTTTGTTTTTTTCCTTAGAAAGAGTTTTATTAGAAAGTACTGTTCTAAATATCATTCAAGGAAGTAAGAAGGTTTATTCAATCATCTCAAAGGATTCCAAATAAAACAAAATCTTATACTTATTCCTGACATAAAGCTGTCTTTTTGTAATATATTTTATTGATTATGTTACTACAGTTGTCCCATTTCTCCTCCATCACTCCCCTCCACCCTGCACACCCCCTCCCACCCACATTCCTCCCTTAAGTTCATGCCCATGTGTCATAGGTTCTTTAGCTTCTACATTTCCTACACTATTCTTGCCCTCGCCCTCTCTATGTTCTACCTACTGTCTATGCTACTTATTCCCTGTACCTTTTCCCCTCTCTCCACCTCCCACTCCCCTGTTGCTAACCCTCCATGTGATCTCCAACTCTGTGTTTCTAAGCGAACTATAGAAATCATGTTTACTGGCATTTATTGACTATCTGCTGCATGGAAAGAATTTCTGAAAGACAGTTATATTTTAAAAATCTATTTCTTGTTGAATTAGATTAATCAAGTGAGCTTTTAAAATAAGGAGCATCTACAAGTCAGAAACAAAAAAAGTAGCAGAGATACTATTCTGTTGCTCTTGAAGAAAATTGCAACTTGTTGCGGAGAGGGTCACCTGTCAGAGAATGATGGGCACTATTTCAGAGCTGAGAGCCTTGGTCCTACAACCACAAGAAACTGAATCCTACTATGATCCAGTGTCTGTGGAGGAAGGCCTCAAGACTCAGAGGATATCACAGTCTCAACCTACAATGAAACTGTGGTCTTATGAGAACACAAGAAAGAGCCAGAAGCTGTGCCCAGAGTTGTAATCCTCAAAAAATGTGTACTGTTTTAAGCAGCTAAATTTGTGATTAGTTATTCAGCTATAGAAAACTAATGCCTTTATAGTTTTGAGTAACGTCAGCTTGGGATGGAATAGCAAGCTAGCTAGTATTATTGAACTCTGAAACACACCCTTTTAGCAAGAGCTACAGGATGCTCTCTCTACGTACTAATACTTGGAGGAAATAAAAAAAGTAGGGATCCTGTCTTTTAACCTGATCATTTTATTTTGCAGAAGTTAAGTTTCAAGAGGATTGAATAACTTGTCTTTCAGTCGCGTGACTATGATCCAGCAACTAAGCACAGTCTTTAGTGGCAGATGCCATCGTGGATTTGGAAGCCTAGGAAGTAGAACCAAGTGGAAGTGTAACTGGCATCAGCAATGAACACCAAAACTGCAGAAATTCAAAATAAAACTGATCCCTGAAAAAACTTGTGACAATATGTTATAGTCCACTTCTGGGACAAATGCAATATATTCAAGGGACCAAACAATAGCTTAAAGCATCAAGGAATGAGACACGTATCTTTTTATCAGAGCTTTAATATAAACTGTGAGTTTGATTGTAGAACAAAAGTCTGATTACTAGAACCAGAGTGCAAATTCAGTGAAAAGTAGGTACTAAATGATAAATGAAAACAAGCCAATGGACTTTGAGTGGGATTTTGGGAATTCTCATGCCTTGGACCAAAGAGTGAAGCAGGACTGAACAAATTAGATGAGAATCTTAACCATAAGATTAAGAAGCATCATGACAGAGGGATCCATAGCATATTTTCTCCCCCAATGTATCTTTCTGATGAAAAATATCTCTGCATTTCAGGAAATGACCCTTTTAAATTAATGACTATTTTTATTTTTCTTGCCTATTTAGCTATATCTAGGATTTTATGTTTCTTTTTATAAAACAAGGAAGAAGATCATATCTGGGCAGAAGGTTTATCTAGCTACCACTAATTGGACCACAGCAGAGATTTCACAGTGTGCATGGTGTTCCTTTCCCAGGAATACTGACTGTTCATGACTCACATCCCTGAGATACCCACTTTGATCCCCTTGGGTAGAAGACTAAGGGGATATCCAGTTATATTGGGGGCTAAAATTAAGCTTTCTTTTCATGTATAATTTACAAATGTTTTTTTTTCATAAAGCCTCTAGGTAGGGGGTAAAGTTTTCTTGGAGTTCTAAATTACCTTCCTAAATAAAGACTCCTCTTACCCATTCAAAAAGTTCAGCATCTTTGACACACCTTTAATAATCCCAAGGAAACCAAGGTAACAGATACTAAATTCTCTACCTTAGTATCTGGTATACCCTGCAGTATAACCTGGATATACTTCAATCCTCCTCACACTAGTTTTAGGATATCACTGACCCAACCTCTAATAAAGCATATTTTTTTCATATTCATTGCCACTGGATTACTGTTACACAAATCTGTAACTTTTTTCCTTGGTCTATAGAAGTGCCTCACTTTTCTCCTTTTTTGTTTTTGTTTCTACATGAAATAAAATAATGTTCAATAAACATTTGTTAAATGAACGCATAAGTAAAGAATGGATGAGATAAATACAATTTGTGGGAACCACATAATCCCATGGATAGGAATGATTCTTAGCAGCATTCAGGCATGGGAACCAACATGCCAAATCCTTCCACTGTGATTGGTTCTCCTAGACACCTGGCAAGTTATGTCCAAGACAATTCCTATATGTGTTCTTTACTGCATAACTTCTCACTAACAACATTTGGCATAAAACACATGATATGTGTTCTATACACATATAACAGCAATTCAGTGGTTGTGACAGTTCAGTCCATTTCTTCCTTCTTCTCGGATATTATTCCTATATTATTATTGACTATATATTATTATGTGACTATGTATTATTCCTCCAACAATAATTAGTCCCTAATAATATGTCAGAGCAAAAGAAATTTTGATCAGGTTTTTACTCTCTAGTCTTAGGTTTCAAACATCTGGGACAGCTCTTTTTATCACTGGTTTGGAGATTATTTCATTCAGGGCTGATATCATGAGGATGAGTTCAAGGTTCTTTGTAGATGTCTCATCTTTGTTGCCAGAATAGTGCTCCTTTGATTAACAGCCCTGTTTCCAAAGATCAAACTCCTGCCTAACACTCTGTTTCCCATATGTGAGTCCTTGAGGTTCCTTCCATGATGAAATTCTAGGTATGCATCTTTAGTTTCTCTGAGAATAAAGTACTTATTTGGATCTTTTCTCTCTTTCTGACATTTGTTCTAAGAAGAGCAGATCTTCTGTTGAACTTCATTATTAGTACTTCTTTTCCCTGCCCCACAAACACAAGCTATACAGCCACAGACCCCACTGAGACATCAACAACAGGCTAGAATGCTGAATGGAGTAAACTGTGGCTAAAACTAACCAAACTGTGAACTTCGTTCACAATTTAGTACCTCTCCTGCTCCTTGACCAACCATGTTTATAGACATTGATCACCATCTTGATATCTAAGTAATAAATGGTGACCCAGCAGCATAAACAAATATTTTAAATAGAAATTTCATCATCATGGTCTAACCCTTGGGAAAAGTAATTGTGTAGGACATCAAGATCCAGTTAGCACAGTTGATACTCCAATACAGGGACAGGGTTGTGGACTCAGCGGAAAACTGGAGAATAAATAATAAAGGCAGGACCCCAGTTAATCTAATTTGAATAAATCCCTTAGATAACAGTTTGTGGTTACCTTGTTTTAAATTACAGCCTTATGGTTGCATTACCAAAAACCTTGGGAACTAACACAGGGTAGCTAAGAGCCAAAATAAGAATAGCAGAGTTACCCACACACACATGCACTCAAACTCACCAAAAAGTTGTGATAGGAAGACTTATAAACAATCATATTTAGTTCTTATCAAATCATGCCCTGCAGAGTCAGAATTCAAACCTATTCTCCTGATCCACAAAGTATTTTTACATTCTACATAATTGGCAGGTGCAGAAATGAAATCTTTTGTGCATATGTTGAAGCTTTTCTCTGTTAAAAGCCATTCTTTTGAATACCAATTATGTAAAGACAAGAAACCAATGTTTCTTCACTAAAACTCACAAGTCAGTAAAGACAAGAAAAAGAAAAATAATACAATGTGATAATATCTGCAAAAAGTATTATGTGGACCCAAAAGAGGATAAATACATAAACAGTTGAAAAAAGACAGTGACACTTAAAGGATTATGTAGAATTCAATAAAAAGAGAATGTAGTCATTTATTTTTTTTAAATTATAGTAAACCTATAAGGAAATTTTCTTAGTTTGATATGGACTATCTACTCAAAAAAAACTATAGCAAAGATAACCTTCAGTGAAATCTAAGAAGGTGATCATTATCACATCTATATATAACAGTTTTCTTGAAGACATAATAAATATGATATAAAATTGTAGACTTTAGGAAAAACCAAAGTCTCATGATGAGATTACCTAATTTTCTAATTAGAAAACTATTAGGGCAACAAGTCATTAAAATTACCGAAAACACATAGATAAGTGATCAATTCAAAGATGAATTTCAGAGTAAGGAAAAAGGAAAGAATCTAGAAAGACTCTATTCTTATCTTAGAAATTGGTAAACCTATAAAAAGTTACCAGATGAAAGATGCATATCAGGTGGGTGTAAACTTAAACTTGAAGAAAATAAGTCTGATTTTTTAATACAATGTGTTCAAGGTGAGTAAAAGAATTCAAGTGGAGATCTCATTTATGTATTGACAAGGGTAGGTTAATCTGTGCTGTTAATAATAGATAACCCCCAAATCTTGGTGGCTTGTACCAAACAAGATTCTTTTCTCCCTCACAAAATCTAGTGCAAGTTGCAAAGGCAGAGAAATCTCTTGTCCTGCAGCTATACTATCTGGAGAAGCAAAATAAGAAGGAACTGAAAGGTGGTATGTTGTGTTTATAAGGAAAAAAAAAAATATATATATATATACATGTCACATCACTTTAACCTACAATTTATTGACTAAAACTCAGTCATATGAACCAACTTAGCCATAGAATCATTAGAAAATATAGTCTTTCCATATTCCTAGGAAGAGTAAACAGTACAATAAACATACAACCAATTTCCAGCCAAAAGAGGACTGACAGAAATATATGTTTGAGTTGAGGTATAAACTCATTACCTTTATTTGCTTGGTATTTAATGAAGTTCAAAAATTAGAACTCCAAATTCTTCATATGGAAAGTTAAGTATAATAACATCTACACTATGTATTTTATAAGTCTGTTATCATAAAATGAAATGATTATGTGGAAGATCTAAACTCTACAACAGTATATAAAGCAAAACAAATTTATTTTACACTATATTTGCTCTATAAATGTCAGTATGTACAGAAGGTACTGCAATTACTCTGCATTTGTTTGATAATTATTTCCTGTGCAGTAAAATGAAAGTACATGTGATTACATGGACGTGTGGTAGTTGGTCATCTTATCAACTGAGAACAGCAAAGAGTACCAGAAAATTTTCTCTTACATTTCATTTCACCTAGAGGGTAGCCAGCTGTTTCTGCACAATTCTGGATAGCATGTCTTTCACGCTATATGTGGGCTCTAAGGTCACTGCAGATCACTGTCACAACTACTGAACTCTGCTATGGCAACAAGAAAGCAGCCACTAACAATATAAGTTGATGTGGCTGTGTTCCTGTAAAACTTTATGAAACATAAGTGGCATGATAAAGACCACTAATTTATCCAAAAGAGCTCCTTCTGCATCCATGTGCAAAAGGACTTAGATATTAGAAGTTGATAGTGGAGGTGTGATGTTCAAATGCATTTTCTTAACCATTTATCACCCTTGTTTAGCCTCTGAAACAATATCCTTCTGGTACTGTGAGAGCAAAAACACTTTCTCTTGCTCTAGAATAGGCACTGGAGTATAGGAATAAAATTATATAGAAACTAATGGGATATCTTTTAATAGGGTGATCTGCATGGATATTATTAAAGGGTAAAATTTAGAAAACAGATTAAATATCCATGAAACTAAAGCAATGGAGGTTGAGAAGCTAGAAATGTCAAGCTCTTGAGTGAGGCTCATGAAGATCGATCAATCAAACATTATGAAATTAATCTTTCTCAATACTGTGGTTTTTAGTTGAGAAATTGTAGGTACTACTAGCCTTTCTTGTATAAAGGGACAAAGTAATTGTAATAAACCGATTAGGCAACACCATTTGTAATTTGTGATGCTCAGGAAGTTATAGACTGGACATCAAAAGTCTCATGTATATTTTTCTTCAGCCTGTAAACTACTCAATTGCTAAAATATTTATTTATGAAGGGACTTCATATCTCCCCACCTGTTATTAATGTTTTCCCTCCAATTTCATATTTCATATAATGAAATTGCACAATCCTCTGTTGCTTTTAGAACGATATAGTAGTTTTCAAGATAACAAATTCCCTACCAGTTACAAAATATAAGAACATAAAACTTACTCTCAACAGAAAAGAAAAAAGTGGGCATTGGTTGCTATGTAATGCTTTTATTACCCTTTCAATAACTGCTAAAGGAAGGTCTTGATCCAAAGATGTTATTGGTCTGGGAAAAAAAAAATTATAATTGCAATAGTATGTGCTTGCACTTTCTAACAGGTTAACCCATGGAAACTAATTATTCTGTTGGGTCAGAGGCCATTACCAGTAAAAAGACAACCAGTGAGAGTGGGGGGACCTCTTTCCACTTCTCTGCCCACAGGTTGCTGAGTGATATCAGCTTAATCACCCTGTCTTATATACTAAGACAATTATATCTTAAATGACTTTATACTTGTTGATCATTATCAATAATACAATTGAACCTGGGACTGGAGCTTTGCATGTACGTTCTCATTTTCTAACCTTTGATTAAACTCTTTCTCATGGAGCTAGCTGCTCATTGATCTTATACTTAGCCCCTTGGCAATGGAAGTTTTTGAATCTCTCCCACTAATTACATTTTCTGTGATTCCAAAACAGATCCCTGCCAGTGAAACACCTGCAAACTTTATTTAATGGGCATATTATGAATTTAGAAACCCCTTATTCTCACCTTTGTGGTAGCTCTCTTACAAAATTTAAGCAGAATATTTTCCTATAATCCAGTTTATAAAAATATTGCATTTTTAAATATAATGTAAACCTCTGTTTTTGTGGTCTTACATTTGTTATATTTAATGTGTTATTGTAAATCTGTTATTTATAGCTATGAATCCAATTCCTTCAACAGCATTTATTGATTACCCACTTTGTGAAAAAGCATTGTTCTAAGAACAGTTGTAGATACAATGAGATGAACTATAAGGAACCATTGCTATTGGAAAGATCATTACATTAAATCATAGATGATTAGGACTATAACTGAGCTTTAAACAAATTCTGCGATAGTGGTACAGAAAGAAGCTAAATGAATTGATTAAATTATTAGCTTGGAAAATACTTAACAATTAAGAATAAGCAGAAGATCTTCCCAAACAAATGCTCTTGCACTTCCTTTCTTATATATTTATATTCTCATCATTATTCACTCATTTATCCAGATCTGAAGCTTCAAGTTGTCTTTTGCAATGTACAAGACATTTTGCAATGTCTTTTGCAGCACTTAACAGAGTGAGAAGGCAAGGAACATGTATAAAGGACACATAGACAAAGCCAAAGGGTGTACGATCAACAGTGGGAGGTGGGGATGGGTGAGGCAGGGAATAGTAGAGGAAGGAAAATGGAGACAACTGTACATGAACAACAATAAAAAAATAATTAGATCACAAATCTACAGTGCAAATACAGAACTAGAATTGGTTTAGAAAAAGAAAAAGATTGGGGCTCAATCTGTGCCTTTTTACATTTCTAACTCCGTGACTTTGGAAAAGTTGTTTAATTTTTCTGAGTCTCAAATTCCTTATACAAAGGGGGATAATTATTCTTACTCCTCTCAGTGTCTTATATTGAGGATCAAATAATAAGATAACATAATCCAAAGTTTACCTACCCACATAGCTTTTAACAAACGTGAGACATTTCTTTTTATCTTTCATTCTCCCAGTATTTACACTACAATCAATATTAACTTAATTCAGCAAATTTTTATAATTGAAAACCACAAAGAATGAGGACAAGGAAAGAGCAGAGTTAGAATTTGTTGCTGAATCTCATCTGTGGACAGAGTAGTCACAGAAAAAGATTCTTTCTTCAAAATGGGAACAGAGTGTGGGGAGAAGAGGAGATTGAGCTTGTCATCAAGATGGCCTTGCATAGTGGGTGGCAACAAGCACTGGTGCCTAGACAAGGGACTGTGTGAGCCCTTTCACTGTTTTTTCAAGAATTTTGGCCAAGATTCTGTTTTATGTAATCTCTTAAAAGTTAGATTACTAATATAACTTTTTTATTTTATTTATTTTTGTTACTTAATTTTTATTGTTGTTCAGTTACAGTTGTCCTGCCTTTTTTCCCCATCGCTGTCCCCTGCCCCACCTCACTTCCACTTCCACAGTCAGTATAACTTTTAATTGAGGAATCAATGATGTCAAATGTCTCCATAATATTTTTATAGCAAGATTTGTCCCTCTAATGAAGAAGGTAGGCCAGGATCACTCAGTGCATTTGACTTGTTGATTTGCTGAGCACTCAGCTGACTTGTCTCTTGGATCTACTTTAATTGGGAATTATTTCCTAACTTTTATCTTTCATCACATTGAAATTTTTAAAGACTGCAGGCCATTTACTTATAAAATTCTCCTTAATTAGAGTATGTCTGATATTTATCTTGATGTGACATAATAAATACCACACTCCCAACTCCACAGCCATAGGTAAATAAAGGATTTTAAAAAAGAAGGAATTGAAAGGCATCCTCATAAATTCTCAAACTTTTCCCAGTAAACTATATTTTCTCTGAATAGCCTCTAAATGGAAATACAAAAAATGTCCATTGATAGGAGAAAGGATAAAACAACTGAAGCATTTTCATTCAATGGAATACTATAGAGCAGTTAAAAATATGAACTACTGGTGCAAGCTACAAATATGAAATTAAATGGTGAGTGAAAGAAGACAAAAATGAAGGAGAACATGGTGTATTTCTCTATCCTTATGTATTTCAAGTACAGTCCAAATTAATCTATAGTGACAGATATGAAAAATGAAAATAGTGACTAACTCTGTTGATCATAAAGATAGGGCCCCACAAAAATTTTTAGATAGCTGGAAATATTCTCTCTCTTTATCTGAAGGGGTTGGTCACACTATAATATTATAAAATGTTATTGAATTGTACACTTATAATTCGTGTACTTTTCTGTGTTAATTATAATTTAATCATTCACATGCACACACTATATGTATAACATATTTAAACATATACACATATAATTCACTTAATAACTTATCATACAATTGCCCTGAGGAATTGGAAAATAACACTAAGACATAGTATGAAGATACAAAAGAGAAGAACTCACTAATCAATATAATCAACTATGTTTTTTAAAACTCTTGTACTATTTGTAGGGTGATAGTAAATGTTTAATAATGACAATTTAAAAATATATATATAATATGTATTTATATGTATATACATACAAATTTGTTATAAGTTGAGTCACATAGAGAATAAGTAATATACCTTACCAATAATAATAAAATACATAATTTATTTAAAATTACAAATAACCACTTGATTTTCTCCAAATGCTTTCATTGATTTTTATTGAACTATTATTATATATTCATAGCTAACCTATGGTTGCATGTGATGAATTAATGTTGCTGCAAAATAAATATCAGTTGAGAATTTTATTCACTGACACAAGTGAACAGCAAGACATATGTCAAAACATGTTTGAAATTTTGGAAAAATTCTTCCCAATTTTTGTACAATTTCAGTGTAAAAGCTATAGATGCAACACATTTTAAATACTATCTGATTTATTAACATTTCTCCACTTAATAAGTTTAGACAATAAAATTAACAAATAATATAATAATATAAATGATAAAGTATAACAATAGAAATAATATAAAAACAATACCTCAAACATTCATTTGAAGTGTTTACCAGTTTTCAGTGTTTAGATCTTCCCACCATGACCAATTTTAAAGTACCATCATGACATGATTAAACATGGAGTTGAGATTAGGAGGGCAGTAGCAACACCATTATGTGGTATTTCTACCATACAACTATAATAGATATAATAACTTCAAAAGCATATAGAGAAGGATATAATTAAATAATTAGGAAGTGATAAGTTGTGAGAAATATTTTTCTCTGTTTCTAACAGTTTATCTAATAGTAAGTTTACATATTTTTATTTTAATATTGACTGTGTTCAGTAACTGGTACTCAAAATTCCTAAAATATTAGCCATCAGTTCTTGTAGGCCTCTTTGAAAATGTTTTGGCTCACCTCTGCTTCTGCCAATATGCAGGCTTAATATTTTACAATAAAAGATTTACTTAAAGCTTTTACCCAAATCCCCAAAGTTTTTTTTTTCTATAGAGCTAATTTTTCTCCTACATAATTCAATAGTGTGTACCAGCCTTTTTTGCATTGGGAAATATATTAATATAGTATTTCCTTCATTAGTTCACAACAAACTCCTTGAAGACAGCTGCTGTGTCTCAGAAACCTCTATACCCTCAGGACATAAAATAGCAGTGGACAAAGGTAGCCATTCAATAAATATAAATGATTTTTTCCTAATGTTCCACTCTAAAATTATTAGTTATGGGTTATTGTCATTATAAAGGACAGAATCCAATTCAAAAGAGTTCAAAAGTGATGGTTTTTGGCACATGTAATTGAGAAGAGCATTGGGTATCCCGACTCAAAATCAAAGAAAGAATCATGAACTCAGTACAAATGTCTCCAGAATTTCCTTGGTCCATTTCCGATTTCAGTTTATCTCATGATCACTAATGCATCTTAAAAAAAAATCTCTGGCATTGTACATAGTCAATTTATTAATTCATTCAACAAATATTTATTGAATATCTGTTGTATGTCTGGTATTGTACTTAATGTTGTTAGTATCATAGTAACAAAGATGGACAGAATTTCTGTAATCATAGTTAATTCTCTGTTAACAAAGAGATTGATAAATAAATGCAATAAAATAGAAAAAAACTTTGTGGGAGGCCAAATCTCAGGATTTCGAGAGTGTGTAGAGAAGGCACCAAAATTAGCCTCGGGAGGTCAAAAAAGGATTCCAGGAGAAGTATTGTCCAACCTGAGATCAGAAATATGATAAAAAGTTAGCCAGGTCAGTTTTGTTAGGAATTAATTTCTTTGTTGAATCCAGTTTTCTATTTTTTCATTCTGGAAATGTATTGCCCAAATTGTTAATGTTTCTGATGACCCCACAAACAGGAGAAATTTAAGATATAAGTATGACTAAACCTACAAATTTTTAGACTCATATGAGCAGGAGGTCAAAGAACTGAATTAGAACCAATTTTGTCTAAGAAAATGAAGAAATCTTTTGACTTATTTGCCATGATGAGAAAAAGGTCCAAGCAAGCACTTGATATTTCTTATGCTCCTGAATATAAAACCAATTTAAAAGGTATAAGTTGGTAATGATGAAAAATAAATTAACAGGTTCATTTTATATACCATGTTTTTGGTCAGAGCCTAATCAGGCATTCAATTACTTTCTGAAAAATGCAATATCTGATATTTTTATTTAAAAACACATCTGAAGAAAAAAAATTTCTCTGAATCTTATATGGAAAATGTCTTTTATTTCCTTAAGAAGTACATGCATAAATCTTTTTATCTCTACCAAATTAAGTGATTCATTTATTCTCTTTTCACAATGTTCTCATCTTATTGGTCAGAAAATGGTTGAAATGTGACAGAAAACAATTCTCAGAGAGATCCTTGGAAGTAAATAAGCACTAGTCATCAAAATTCTATAATACTTGTGTGAGAAAAGCAAAAATCCAGCTACTATTTTAAAAACTGAACAAAAAAGATGAATGCTACATATTAGAATGGCTATATTCCCTCCTAACTGATGATATTGGATCAATCCCAAGTGCATAAATTGTGAGCTCATGAGAGAAATTGGCTACTATATGTCAGGTATGGTGTTAGCTTAGTCATTGAAATAATATGAGAATTATGATCTTCATTTTTACAATTAGGGTAATAGTGAGACAGAAATAACTTGCTCTGTTTTAAAACAAAGTTATTATCTCTGGTAGGATTCAATACTATTTCTAAATCCAAAGCCTATATATATTCACACATATATATAGGTACACAAAGGAAATAACTTACACAAAGATAATCTTTAAAATAATATTTTTAAAGTATGAAAATCTCTACTTTAAATAATATCAATAATATAAATATATTAAGATTTATATTTAGAAAAGTAATAAAATCTTTATATCAAATGTCTATTTGTAATTAAATAACATCAAGAGTAGTACAGATCACAAAATCTCTGGAATATATTAAAGGGGAACATCAGAGTATGCAAAAATATGTGGGCAATGCTTTATCAGAAAGTTGGAATTTAAGAGTGAACCTTGAAAAACTGGCAAATGTTCGAGTTATCTGTTGCTACTACGCACGAAGAACATCATTCATACTTTTTGTTCATGCTTGTGCAATTTGAGCATGGCTCAAGAAGATCAGGGTATTATCCACAGCATCATTGGTGTGGGGGTCAATCCACTGAAGCAGGAAAAACCAACTGCCACAGTAGTTTAATGGTATGCTTGGGAAGTTGGTACTCACTATTAGAGGGAATCTCTGCCAGAATTTTTGACCAGTGGCCTTGGTTCCTGTCCTCATGGGTCTCCACACAAGGTTGCTTGGGCTTCCACACCACATGCTGGCTTTCAGAGGGTTTTCTTACCTAGTGGCTCATGCATTCAAGTGCAGATATCCTGGGTATCCTGGTTCCTAGAGGCTGACCCAGAAACAGGTGTGTCATCATTTCTGACATATTCTACTTGTCCAGCATCACAAAACACATCTCAGATTCAAAGGGAATACACAAATCCTCATTTGTCCATGGGATAAATAGCAGAGTTTGTACCAGCTCTTATCTGTCACAGGAAAATACAGATAGATAAGGTGGAATGTAAAATCTATTCAAGGTGAGGGGCACAGTAGTTGATTGCCCTAAATAATAATGATGATAAAATTTGAAATCTACTGAGCAATTAATGTCCCAGTCACTGTAAAATTTGTTATTCCTTACAAAAATCCTATGAAGTGGCAATTATTATATTCATTTTTCATCAATGGATGTTACACAGCCTGGAGACGAGAACAAACTTGCCCACTGTCACAGACCTGGTGAAGAGCAGAGCCACTGTTTGAGATGAGAGTCTGATTTGGAGTTGTGCTAAGTTAGCTACCACAACATACTATCAATTGGTTAAAATAGAACAAAAATTTGAAATCTTTTGCAAGATAGGCAAATTTTTTTATCTATCACTTATGTATGTACACTAAAATAATTGAATTTATTAGAATCTTTTTGAAAAGAGTCTTCTAAAATGTAGAACAGCTTCTGACAATTTCTTTTTTGATGTTAAGAAACTTACTGATTTAATACACAAGTGCATCAAACTGTAAATATACATTTCTACCAGCATTCCATTATCAATAATCTTATTATATCCATAGTTTGATTTTATATTTGAAATGAAACAATGAATTGTTAACCTTAACTAAAGTTAGATTCAACGTTCATGTTCATGTAACCCCAACTCTATTTAAATACAAATCGCACATGACACAAAACAAGAGATTGTCTCTTAATTCCTCCTCATTGATTTTTTCAATAATAAATCTAGTAAGTGGTACATTTTTGGAGAGTTTTCAGTTTAACTATGCTTAAGCATACAAATGTAAATAAAAAGACAATAATAAAATATTGTTAAAATATTTTATAATGTTTAAATTGCATGTTCTTAATGAGTATTATTTGTTGGCCAAATGTGTGATGGAAGCTAAAAATATTTCTAATAATGATCACAACTCACTTTGTTGTCTTCACCATTCTGGCTTACCTGAGGAGCCCAAAGAAACTCAATCTACAATAGATTTATACAATTTTAGACTACTATCTGTATTCTATTAAATTTGTTAATATTAAGGCACCTTGTTATTCAGTTCACAGGATAGTAATATTTTTATGGGAAATTCACATAGCATGGCTCTTAACCTCACTATGTAATTGATCTGCCTGATGAGAGTAATAGTTTACAATAAAGTGAAATTTCTAACACCTAGAGAAATCATATTATCTGGCTAATCCTCATAAAAATGCATGGGAGCCAGCTCATTGAGAAGTATGAGCATTTGATTCTAAAATAAAAGAATAGAGAATTTAAGCTATTTAACAAAGATGATAGGGCATCAAAAGAATTTTTCCTGGGGTTAGATAAAGGAACCTTCACAATATTTTAGGGACTAAGTTTTGTAAGGCAAAGTTGAGGGTCCATTTAGAGCCTCCTTCAGGCTACTTGAAGTTGAGACATTCATACAAACTCCAATTTAAGAAGCACTCACTGCCAAGGGAGAACCTAGACGCTTCTATAAGTAAGGGAAGAATATTCTTGACTGTCATGCAGCTTATGAATATGTTTTTTACTGAGAGCCCTTGGCCAAAATGAGCTCCTTTCCAACTACCTGCTCAACGTTTTTAAAGACTCAACAGTAGAAGAGAAAGAAAAATAACAAAAATGCTCTCACTTGACCTTAGGCTCCAACACGACTGACTCCCCAAAGTGCTCCGTGTGGGCAGCCATTACTGCCGCGGCCTTGCTGAGACTGAGAGGAGCCATAATACAGATCGCTGCACAAAGTAACAACTCAAGTTAGAAAAGGGACTGGGCCCTGCACCAGGCGAGAAGGTCTTCAGAAGGATTGTCAGTGATAATATCTGTACAAACATGAAGACAGATTGCTACAGCATCATATATTCTTGGTCAAAATGGAGCCTTTGACACTTGTCACAGGAGTTAGCTCAATATGAGAGGTGAGTAGTGTAGACAGTAGTAGAAATTACACCCTTCCAAATCACAAAGAAAATGGAATTATCTGTGGCTACCTAAATTCAGCCAAATTCTCTTTCTTTCTTTCCTTCCTTCCTTCCTTCCTTCCTTCCTTCCTTCCTTCCTTCCTTCCTTCCTTCCTTCCTTCCTTCCTTCCTTCTTTATTTCTATTTTGATTGTTGTTCAAGTACCGTTGTCTCCACGTTCCCCCTCGCACTCTCCCCTGCCCCACCCACCCCCACCTCTCACCCTCAATCCTACCCCTCTTTGTTTCTAACCTTTTTTACAGCTAAAGAGAACTAGTCTAATCGCAACTTGGACGATGTAGAAAGGGAAACGAGAGCCAGGCTGCAGCCAGGAACTGGTGAACAAGATCACAAAAGAGGAACCACACGACCAGAAAATATGTGAATGCTCATGCAAAACATTGCACAAGAATAATAGATAAACCAGATTGTCACAGCACACTATAAAGTACATAGGCTTTAGACATACATAACTCATGCATTGTGTTGTCCTGGATTATGCATGCATGACCTTAGCTGCAGGGGAAAAAAGGAACATCCAGATGTTTACATTACTGTTTTCTCCTTATGTTTATATTCATTGAAGGCTCTAAAGGGAGAGAGCAGAGCAGGGGAAGAAGAAGGAATATGTTTGGGAGTCTTTGTTCTTGGGGAAGATGAGGAGTCCAAAGAGACCTGAATAAAGGGGAGTGATCTTGAATCCAAAACATGTTCCTTACAAGAATGAAACATCATACAAATGGCCTTTCCTGTTTCTTCTTCCTGTTTTTCCAAGTAGTAGACTTAAATTTCCATCTCTTTCACTGGTTTACTTTTCTTGATCTCCACAGAGCCTAACACAGTGCCACATTCACACAGGGAGAGGGCCTGCCTGCCTGTATCTTACACTGAAAGATAAGTAGCGTATTTAGTTTCATGAGAAGTCATCATTTTGAAGGTGTTAACTAAAAACAATGACCCTATGTCTGTTATATTGATCATTATCCAATCACATCTTAAACTTTCCTTTTATAAAGTTCTCTTCCCTAAAGCCTCCTGGTGTCATGATTTTATTCAAGTGATCCCTTCGCTAAACATAGTAGCTTCCTTTCAAGTTGAAAATGCATCTCCCGTGTCATAGAACATATATCCTCCAAAAGCCCTTGAAATAGGAAAGAAGGAAAAAACATAGTCCCTCTGCCACATTATTGAAGAAACTGCACATTTTTCATAAGTTTAGAAGAGAATGAACATTTATTTGATGACCTTTGGACAGTCTCCATTATCTGCTGTATTTTAAGATGGAAAGAACACAGTAGTATTTTACCCTAAAGCTCTGTTGTGATTAGAATTGACCTGCTCTGAAGCACTGAAGTTTCTCTGGACTCAGTGTCCTCATTTGTCAAATGGGGACAGACTGCAGGGTTGATTACAAATAATGTATCTGACGGACTGAGGAAAATATAACATGGTGAATATTTATAGATGATTGTGGTTGTCTTTTATTTTCTCTTGTATTATTTAATCACCATTTTATCAGGGAGATGGAAGAACATTAACTCTTTTTGACTGCAGTTTTGTGTCTCATCTACTCAAGAATTTTGAGTCTGTGTGTGTGGCAGGTCTTTCCATCCTGGTGTACCACCCACCTGCACCCCATACAACCACTTTTAAAAATTATTACTCAGAGAAAAGTGAACAGACTCATTTAGCAAGAACAATAGTCCATACTCCTTGTAAATAGAGGAGTAAAGGCCATTGGGAGGACACAAGAAGGGATTACAATCTATCTACCATGAGCAATACAAAAAAGTTGTATTAAAAATGCAATGTATATTAAAAAATACTACATGTACTACATGTTGTCAGGAGAATATAGCTGCATTATTTTTACAAGTGCAAATGTATCTTGGTACAGTAAATATCTACATTTTTATTTTTTTAAGTATCAGTAAAGCACACTAAATATACTGCTATTGGTATTAGTCAAGACTCTTGGGCAATTTTTCAGCTACTGAAACAAAATTTCAAGCAATATTCAGCCATTTTCCAAGATGTCTGCTAAAATAAGCTGAATCAAATTCTCCAAGTAAATTGAGATGTTTATCTCAACCTTGCTGCTTTGTAATTGTATAAGCTATACATCTGAATAAACCTATAGTATTAAATAGAATAATTTTTATAGTTTTTTTATTGTTGTTCAAGTACAGTTGCCTCCATTTTCATCCCACCATGCCTTCCCCATCCCACCCATTTATTTCATTTTTAGAAAAGCAAAAGCTAAACTTTATTTGGTTTTATTTTTAAAAGCTTCCACTTATTAACTTATTAAATATATATTTGCTTCCCATGTGTTTGTAAAAAATATTTTTCTTTATGTATATGGTTCTCCAACAATGTTCGTTGCTATTTTTATTTCAATCTGGATGGTTTGTATAATTTTTACTCCTCCATTAAATGGACTGGGATCATCCCACTTGGATACCCATGATTTATTACTGACTGAAGCAGCTTGGTCTGGTGAGTTCACAGGCTGCTTCTCTTTAGTACCCTACTGTGCGTGCCATCTGGGCCTGCCGTTTGTAGTGCATTCCAGTTTTCCAAATATTTCCTTGCTGATTAGGGTGGGTTTTTTTTAAGATATGCTCCTATTTTTGTAATCTCTTTATTAACTTCTGATGATTATTTTTCTATTTTCTTTTCCATAAGATATACAGTAGAAAGATAACAAATGAATCTAAACCAAAATCCTGGACATTTTCAATCACTAATTTCAATGACTCATGTTTAGGGAACTAGTTTATTTCCCTCCATGGAACTACAACTCAACAAATACTTTGACAGCATATATGAAATAACAAAAACATAATAATTTCTACTCTCTTTGTTTAATTTCAACTACTTCTGGTTTATAGACTAAGGAACACAGTGCTCAGTTCTCATAAGTCAAAAGATAATAATCCATTTTATTTTACCCCATTTTTTTTGTAACAATGAACAGTCTATGTTTCTCACACACACACACAAATAATTCTGAATTTATTCCCGTAATGCCCATAGCTAAGTTTCATTTCTAGGGCAGCAGAACATTTATATTCCTTTGTTGCTACTTGGAAGTAAAATACAATGCATATGAAGCCATGATCCATATGATGCAGTTTGAAGCCAGTAGCAAATTTAAAGAATCAGAGCCCCCAAAATAGAATTATACCATTTATTTGCATTTTGCAAAGTATATGTTCTAATATAACACATATTAAAAACTGTCTGAACTTTCTTACTTAATACCCCACAGCCTATAGATGCATCTGGCTCTGCTTTCTTGAGAGTTGGTTTCATCATCCATGTTACTCTGTGCTATCATCTTGCATCCTTAATCCCTTCCCTTCTTTTGGCAGGGGGGAGCTACTTGTCAAATAACACCCCTAAAACATCCCGTCCTCACCATTCCTACATATCTACATTAGGAAGTGAATCCAGTTCATCTTCTAGTCTGATCAATTATTTCATGAAAATAAGATTCTGTTCCTTTTCTTTGTATCATCAGTCAATAGGTGTAGAGAATAAGCTAACAGACAATTCCAGAGCATTCTATGTCAGAATGGAAAATAACTACTAAACTGCAAGCATAAATTTTTGTTCTCTTATGTACATAAATAACTAAAGTGTCCTTGTAGAGCCCTGAATATACCCAGTTTCCCTCAAAGATAACCAGAGTTGACTATTTTTAACTCTACAAATATACAAATATCTATTTCAAGTGTACATAAAGAGGAAAATAAAAGGGAAGCATAATATTTGATGAGCTGTACTAGTTTCAGAGTCTTACTCACTACTGTTTATGAATAAAACAATGTTGCTTCAAGTGTCCAAAGCATTAAGTAAGGTACAAAGTGTATATAATACTTAGAAAAAATAAATTGTGTGATGATAGCCACCTCTAATGCCTAGCCTAGGGTTGTGTCTTCCCTTTCACTGGCTACATCTGTATGTTTAGGGGGCGGGGGGCGGTGAAACCCAGACACTATTTAAAGAAATAAATAGGTCACAAAGAGATAAAGTGAGGAAGGTGCAGTGGAACTAGAGGGGGACAACCCAACATTTTACCTCAGCGAGGGGGAAATAGTGATCAGCCAACTGTATGAAACTACTCTTCAATATCATGATTGGGGTCATCTTTGCAATGTCTTACTGACCCTTCCTTACATCATCCTCAGATCTTAGGTCACAGAATCTGAACGTATAAGGTGAAGTAAACAATTCCATGTGCTTGGTTTCTGAGTATTTTAAGTCATTCAGTCATTAATTTAACAATATTTTTTGGTTGCTCACTGTGTGCTCAGTACTCTTATAGGTACTGGGAACATAACAGTGAACAAAACAGACAAAAGTTTTTGCCTTCACAGAGCTTCTATTCTAGCAGTAAGAGACAGACAATGCTCTGGACTTAATTGTGCACTCCATTCCCAATCCATATGTTCAAACCCTAAACTCAATGTGACTGTATTTGAACATAGTCTCCTTAGGAGGTAATTAAGACCAAATGGGTTCACAAGATTGGTTCCCTAGTCTGTTAGAATCATGGTCCTGCTGGGGCTGCCACACAGTTTGTGGTGTTTTCTTATGGCAGCCCACCCAGATATAGACAATAAACAAAATATAAATGGATACTATAATATATCAGAAATCATAAATTTTATGATGAAAAATATTGAGAAAAGGAGGATAGATAGGAAGCACCGGTGGCAAAAGTGACTTGGAAGACCTCACTGAGAAGATGATATTTTCTACAAAAACTAACATCCGTGAAGAAGAAGGCTATTGGCTTTCTGGGAGAAGAGTTTCTGGGTTGTTTTAAACCATGCAAGCCACTGAGGCAGAAATGTGCCTAATATATTCCCAGACAGCCAGGAGCCAGTGTGGCTGGAGCAGACTGAGGAAGTTAACAGAAGGAGGGAGATCACATGTTTTTGATGCCCCTGTAGCTGGTGAGGGACAGAGCTTGGCTGTAGCTCAGGGATCAGGGCAAAGTAAGCACATAAGGGAGCAGCTACCTGAAGGATGCAAACATCCTCTGCTAGGGAGTTTAATGAAGTGGCAGTTATAATTTATTGGGTTCCCACTTAAACTTTATTTTAAATGTTAGTCAAAAAAATGTAACAGAATACAAACCAAAATGATGTCAGAGGTTTTAGTCTTTTTTTTCACCACCTATTCTCATATTCGCTGTGTACTAGAAAGTGTCATTGTTAGTTTTTAAATCAGCCAAGAAAATTAACACTATTTAGAGATGGGCTAATGTTCTCTACTTCTAAGGCTGAATAATGACAGTCTTTTTTTTATTTTGTTGAAACAGAAATTTAAGGAATATGAGTCTTTCATTTCCGCTGCTCTTTTATTTCATAAATCTTATTTTTAAAACTTTACTATCTATCACAGAATGCCTGCTCACAAGAACCAGTAGATAAAAAGTGAATTAATAAGTAGCAAATTAATGGTAATATAAATCCAAAAATTGCTTATCATATTACAATACTCATTCTTTTTCTGGCTATATGCATTTATAAATATAATTTAATATAATACATGTAAGTATACTTATGCTGTTAAATTTGCTCTGGTTCATTTGTCAAAATTAAATTTATCAATAATGAAAATGAATTTTCAAAAACTCTAATTCTACACTTTATCTATGAATTTCAGCTCTCTTACAGGATCAGTTTTTCACTGGATTAACGTAACTATACATATCCAAGACAAAAGTAGCACTTATCCAGAAATCAGTTGCATTTTTATACACCAACAATGATCTATCAGAAAAGGTAACTAAAAAAAACTATACAATTGCAACTGCATTAAAAAATAAACAAAATACCTAGGAATAAATTTAACCATGGATGTAAAAGACCTGTACTTCAAAAATTATAAGACACTGAAGAAACTGAAGAAGATACAAGTAAATGGAAGCATATATTGTGTTCATAGATAAGAATTAAAATTAAAATGTCCATACTACCCAAAGCAATCTATAGATTTAATGCAATTCCTGTCAAGATACCAATGGCATATTTCACAAAACTAGAACAAATATTCCAAAAATACATATAGAACCAAAAAAAAAAAAAAAACACACAAATAGCCACAGCAATCTTTAAAAAGAAGTATAAAGTTGGAGGAAATATGCCACCAGATATCAAACTATACTACAAAGCCATAGTAATCTAAACAGTATGATAATGCTACAAAATCAGATATATAGATCAGTGGAACAGAACAGAGAGCCCAGAAATAAACCACACTTTCTTGATCAATATTTGACAAAGGAAATAAGAACATAAAATGGGATAAAAATAGTCTATTCAATAAATGGTGTAGCAAATATCAGATCCAAGCCAAAAAAAAAAAAAAAAGAAAATAGACCATGTTCTTACAGTATACACAAGAATAAACTCAAAATGGATTAAAGACTTAAATGTTAACAACTCAAAACCATAAAAATATTAGAAGAAAACATAGGCAGTGAAATCTCAGACATTTCTCATAGCAATATTTCTTCTAATATATCTCCTCTGGCAAGAAAAACAGAAAAAATATAAACAAATGGGACTGCATCAAACTAAAATGGTTAACACAGGAAAGGAAATCATCAACAAAATGAAAAGACAACTCACCGATACATCTCATATAGGGTTAATATCCAAAATTTATAAAGAACTTATAAAACTCAACATTGAAAAATCCAATTAAAAATAAGCAAAGGAACTGACTGGACACTTCTCCAAAGAGGACATACAGAGAAATGAAAATTACAACCATGAAATATCACCTCACACCTGTCAGAATGGCTATCAGCAATAAATTAACAACCAAGTGCTGGTGAGGATGTGGAGAAAAGGGAACCTTTGTGCACTGTTGGGAACACAGATTGGTGCAGCCACTGTGGAAAACAGTATGGAGTTATCTCAAAAAAATAAAAATGGAACTGCCTTATTGTTACAGAGCAGGTATATACCCCACTCACATGCAGGGCCAAGGGTCCCAGGGGGTCACAATATACTACTACTGAAAGGACCCCCTACTGGGCTCGATCGTCAGCGCCTGATTGGAAAGATGTCTCTCAATGCCAGAGATTTGTGAAAAGGAAAGGAAATGCTTATTTAACGCTACACAGACTTAAAGTGACCTAATGTCTTCATTAAAATATCAAAATCCTTTAGGATACCCACAGACGCCCACAGTGCTTCCTTCTACCCCTACCCTAATTCAGGGTACCGAAACTCAGGAAAAGAAGTAAATGTCTGGGATCCAGGCTCCTGACACCGTCAGCTCTGTCACTGTCCAGGCAGGATCTCCAATTAATCCAAAGCCATGTGGCACCTTCTCATGGCCTACTGGCAAGAGTTCTTTCACCCTTCTTCCAGGCAAAATCTCTCCTGCTTCCCAGGCTCCGAGGCAAAGGGAGCACCCCAAAGCCACGTGGTCCCCTTCTACCAAAGCTGCAGGGGTCCCCACTCTGGCCAAGACCACATGGTTCTTCTCTCCTCCAGAGCTGTGGGGGTCTGCACTCTGGTGAAACCATGTGGAATTCTCCTCACATAGCTGCAGGGTTCTCTACTCTGACCAAAGCCACATGGCTCTCTCTCTAATGGCTGCCATGTCTGATTTTAAATCCCCATGCCAATCTTCCTCTGCACCCCCATTTCTGACTCCTCCTACAATCAGCTACACCTGCTAGCATTCCTGTATTATTCCAAGCTTACTGGGCTGCCATAGTGAGTCTGGGCAGGTGTGTCCCATGTCCTGGAGCCAATCTTCTCCAAGCTCCCATGCAGGTGCTGTCACCTGGGGGACCTGTCCCTCAGTTACATCTTGGGGGGAGTCCCTTTCCATCTCCCTGCTCAGAGCATGGCCACAGCTATTTAACATATCTATGCAACCAGCCAAAGGTTTTAGATATGTTAAATGACCATGCCATGGATTAGCTGCAAAGCTGTGGCTGCACAAAACAGCTCTGCATGTCCCTGCTCCATTTGTCCCTTCCCCCAACTCACACCTGAGGGGGAAAGAGTGAGGACATCTTATATGTCTTTCTAATATTTCCTGGACACCCTGAGTTCTGGGCCCCATTCCAAATCCCTATTTTGTGGGTCCCTCCTCTTGGCTGCACCCTGTATCATTATGACCTAGCAATTCTACTTCTGGGAATATATCCAAAGTAAACCATAACACTAAATTGATAGAATATATCCACAGCTATGTTCATTGCAGCATTATTTACAATAACCAAGATTTGGAAGCAACCCAAGTGTCCATCAGTAGATGAGTGGATTAAAAAAATGTGGTACATTTACACAATGGAATACTACTTCACCATAAAAAAAAAGAAGGAAATCTTACTTTTTGCAACAGCATAGATTGACCTGGAAAGTATTTATTATGCTAACTGAATAAGCTGATCAGAGAAAGATAAGTACCCTATGATCTCACTTATATGTGGAATCTAATGAACAAACTAAACTAACAAAATAGAAACAGAGTCATAGATAAGAGTACAGACTGACAGCTGTCAGAGGGAAGTGAGCTGGGGCTGGGTGAAAAGGTGAAGGAATTAAATGGACAAACAAATAAAAAAATCTCATAGACATAGACAACAGTATGGTGATTACCAGAGAAAAAGGGAGGTAAGGGGAGGTATAAGAGGGTAAAGGAGTGATAAATGGTGATGGAAGGAGACTTGACTTTGGGTGGTGAACACTCAATACAGTATCAGACAATGTATTATAGAATGTACACCTGAAATCTATATAATTTCATTAACCAATGTCCTCAATAAATTCAATAAAATAATAAATGAATAAAAGTAGCATTCAGCAGGGAACACAGAAAGAGGCTATTAATAATCAGAGGCAAGATGCCAAACTGTACTTGGAACCCTGGCTCTGTAAAGGCTCAATCCATGGCTGTGGGCACCACTTCAGGTTAGAAAGATAAGTACAGAACCAGCTCAAGGGTTTACACTAGTCATTGATGATAATTGTGAAGATAGTGTGTTGATGTCCAATGGGGCGTATGGGGTTAGGAAAGATGTGGTGCTGTAGGAGAACCTGAATAAGGCTAATGATCATCCAGAGGACCTTGATGCAACAAACAATGGCTAAATAATAGCCATTTAAAATTTGATAGATAAGATTTTTTAGGGATAATTATATATTTTGTGTCATTACCAAAGTGTTGTCATAGGTTGAAATAAGACAATGAAATTGGAAATTCTTACATTAGTTTTCATCATATTAAAATAACAATAATAATAAATATGACTACTTAATAAGGAAGGGCAATCAAAAGTAAAGTTAGGAGGGGAGTCTGTGTAATAATACCATGACTAATTTATCATGTATTAAGTAACATGATCTTAAGGATATTCTACTTTTAAGGATATTCTAGGACTAGCTGTCCCAGGCCTCCTGGGGTGTATCCCAATGAGCAAGGGTATTTAGAAGTAGGAGTATAATGTGTTACCTTTACACATAACCAATAGAATGTGAAAGAATTATGTTAAAGGAATTTGTTTCCTTCTAATGAAAAGTAGAAGATTAATGAATCTGAAATAAATCTGTGGGAGAATAAAAGGAGAAATAATAATTTTTTAAGATGAAGAATGTTGAAAAAAGAAACAAAACAGAAAACAGTACTTAGTGTCATGTACATAAATAAAAAGAGATATTAATAATTAATTTACTTAATTTTGTTTGATTTTATAACAAAAATATTAAAACATCAAGTCAATATAGTAGTTTTAAAATCCAACTTCACTTTATGCACTGAAAATAATTAATAGGCAAAATGAGGGACATTTACGAATTGCACAGATGATTAGATAGGCACAATATTTTCTTTTTCCTCTCCTATTCAAAAACAAGAGCATTTTTTACCTTCCTTCAAGAGGAAAGGGAAAGAGTGGTAGATAATGTTATAAGAGAACAAATGAGAAAACAAAAACAAAACAGTAAAGTCAGTTATTAAATTTATACCAAGCAAGGCCCTTAAAATGACCTCACTTCTCCCTTTGCTATTATAAAAATTGTATAGCCTACTTTATTCTGACAGTCCATCAAATAAATAAAAATATGTCTTGTACAAATGCCATTAGTTTTGGTACAATAAATTCCTAAAAAAGTGTATACTCATATTCTACTACATGAATTCAATAGGATGTAAGGTCTTTACACTTTAGGAAAAGTCATAAAACACAATGAATATCCTAAATTAACAGAAAAATTGATGCGGAAACCGACCTGCAGTGTCCTCAATGATATTGATGAGATAGGATACATTCACACGGACTACTGAGTCCTGTGGAGGAAAAGGGATGGCATGGCTACTCTCTTAAGAGGAGAGTGCCCCATGCCCTTGCCTTGACAGGCTTTTATTGGGTTTAATTTGCACAAGAATACAGGTAAAGCTCATTAATCATTGTCAGGCAATAAGGATCAAACAATACATAACACACAAAGAACTCTGAGTCAGGGCCAGATAGCTAGATGGCCATAAAACTTTGAGGAACAAACTCACTTCTTGCTTGGACCCTTATCATTTAATTAAGAGCATTCTAAACAAAGCAGATTTCATAAGATTTTACATATTCTTTCTTAGGCCTGATTGCCCTAGGGAACCCAGCCTTCCCAGCACAGGGTGGCACCCACCACTGGCATTGATTCAGGTTTGAGTCAGGCAGGGGAAGCAAGGCAGCCAAGAGATTAGGAGACTTCTCACAGACAGAATGAGGACTCAGGTTATGTCAGGATAGCCGAGGGGCGAGGGTCCATCACCCCTTTTTGCTGTAGCCCCCAAGTCCTTCCATGTGATCATGCCTGTCTTAGGTCGTTCCCCCGTTGGGGAATCTAACCCCTCATTGGCTAACCGATCAAGCACTGGGGACCAGGCAGGGTGAAGTAAAAGGAACAGAAGCAGTGCCCCTGCCAGGGAGATAAGCTTTGTCTCCTTAGTGGCTTATGGTCTGAACGCCCCTCACAGCCTTAGCCATAGCAGGGTTACAGCTCCTGAAGCCAGGCAGGGTGGTTCCCAACAAAAAGTAATTCCAGGGTATATGACTGAAATAGTCTTATTAATCTCAGCTATCTTATTCTCAGTGTTTCTACACATCAAACATTCAAAATTGCTTTGTTTTACAATTATGTTTTGGTTCTGCATCTTCTGGGTCTTTTTTTTTTTTTTTTTTTTTTTTTTTTTTTTTTTTTTTTTTTTTTTTTTTTTTTTTTTTTTTTTTTTTTTTTTACCTTTGATTCACTGCTACTATTCTCTTGCCACAATAATACAATTTTTAGAATTAAAAAAGAACCAGTTTTTCACATTTAGTTGATAATTTTTCTATTTATTCGGGAGGCTGCATCTTATAGAAGAAAGAGTCTGAATTTAAATGATGGTTATATGATTTATTATTAGTTTAAACTTAGCAGTTTTCTTATATGCTCTGAAGCTTATTTCCACATCCGTAAAGTATATGTTAAATTGTTATAAGAATTAAAAATAACACATTAAAATTGCTTTATGCAATACCTGGCACATATTAGGTGCAAAACAAGTAACACCATTATATTTTATTACATTTCTACTAATAAGATTAAAAACATAATTTAGAATTACTAAGTCTAGGAAAAGTTATGAAATCTTAAAACCTTCTAATATATAACAACTGTTCCCCATGCAAAAACTACAAGGTAGACAGAACATATGTTATTCCATTTTAAATATGAAGAAACAGGGGTTCCATGAGTTGTTCAAATCACTACTACGTAGTACATAAATGAGGAACATCTGTGTCTATGGTACTAAACATGCTACATTATGTTACTGGGATTAGCACACACTGGAGGGTTTTGTGGTCCTCTCTCCTTAAATCTGCAGTTGATGACAGCTATCTTTTCATGTAGTGGAAACTAAAAACATTGAAATAATTCTTTATTGCCCTCTATCATACTATTATATCTCACATTTTTTCAATCAAGAATTTTTTTTATTCTTCTTCAAGATATATCCAGATTTCTAGTAATTCTTACCATTGCCACTGGTCATCTTTCTCCTGAATTTTTCCCAAATATCCTGCACCCCTTCCCCAGCCATAGTCAGAGTGACTAGTAGCATCAGAAAGATCATATGATGTTTCAATAAATACCTTCCAATGACTCTTGCTTCAGAAAACATAAAGAAAGAAACACCAGTCTTTACAATGCTTTATGTTCCCTGACTCCAGTTAATTCTTTTCTCTCCCTCTCATTTTCTTCACTCAGCCCCACACCAATTAAACTCTTCCCTGAGGGCTCATCTGAGTCCCTCCTGGATTGCTCTTTCTCCTGAGAGTCCCATTGTCCTTTTCCCAACTTCTCTGATTCTTTGTTAAAATGTCACCATCTCAGAGAGGCTTATCCCTGACATCCCAATTTAAAATTAAAAGTTATATCTTATGCACTTGTGATCTTTATACCCTGATCTATTTTTGTCCTTCTCACATACTATACCATTTATTTATTAAACATATTACTTACACTCTATCTTCCCCATCCTTAAAATTTAGACTCCACAAAAAAAAGAAATGTTTGCCTATTAGTTCCAAAGGGCCTAGACATGTACCCAGCTCATAAAGACGTATTGTCTAAACAAATACTGCTTTCTGACTACCCTGTGAGTTTCAGAACAAAACCTCACCCACTGCCTCCCTGAAGGCTTGCACACAGGCATGCACTTGATTACAGTACTTCAGACAGATCCATTCTTTCAGGGCATTACAACAGAGCTCAATGTTCCTCAAAATTATTTCCCATGTGTCAAACTTTTGTCAGAATCAAAATTACAAGGATTGTTGTTTAAAAGACTAAATTTCTAGTTCCCCCTTTCAAAATACTAAATCAGAACTTCTGGAGGTGAGTCACATGAATATAATCTATTTGCACACTGAAGTTTGAAACTATTGTCTATCCTTCTCTCCCTTCCTATTTTGCATTCTTCCATCTGAGCCATAGTTTATTTTTTTACAAAAAATCTATGAAACCAAGCATCCCCTGAAGATCCAACTATTGGAACACCCACTAGTGAAATATGATCATAAAAAACACTGATATGTGTCAGAGTTAAGATGCTAAAGTTTAAAAATGTTTAGTTTTTGACATAAGTAAAAAATGTGGCAGTCACATCATGTATCCCTTTGGAAGTAAACTTTTTGTATTTCTTTTGTTTTCTATCCAGCTGGTTTGGACTAACTTTCTGTTATGCAAAACCAGTAATCTGTTCTTTTCCATTCTTCCCTATCTTTGCTATCACCTTAGGAAAACTGATAAAGGATCTTTAGGCCAGCTCTGCTCTAGACCTTCAAAAGAAGCCTTATCTTTCCCATGGCTCTGATTCTTCCTGCCTCATCTCACTAGAGTTCTGGTGAGATATTGATAGGATTAGGAACTTGTCTCAGGTGAAAGGAGCTAAGAATCATTTCAGTTCTTGGACCGAAAGCATGTGTGTGGTCCTGTTCAGCTTTCCAGTGCTATCAGAGCCACCAAGGAAAGGGAGTCTTTAGGTCAGACCAATGGAAATGTCCAAGAACTCCCTAAAGTTAACTCGCAAGATATATTTTTGATATTCCAAATTTTTATGGAATCAGGGTACATAGCTTTCCTCATATTCTCAAAGCATAAAAGCCACTTCCCTTATGACTCAAGGTCTCATTATAATAAATGTCCTCACAGAAAATCCTTTGTATAAACAAAGAAGTATATGTATTCTTTGTTCATATTAGCCTTGCAAAACTATGATGATATCTTTATGAAATATGTTTAGTTCTGTCTGTTGTTAACATCCATCACCACTCCAAGATATAATACTTGCATTTTAACTTCTCCTTTCCAGCATTCAATGGTAAGCAGTGAACAAGCGCAGATATCCAATGTCTTTGGACAGCCCATGTTAAGCAGTGTTTTGGTTTCAAGCCCAAAATCTATCAACAAACCCTCAAACCATATCTATCCTAGAATTTGTATTTTAAAATGTATTTAGTAATGATAACACATGAGACATTCTTTTTTTTCCATTATTTTTTTCTGGAAATGTCATTTCTTTCTTTTTTTAAATATATTTTATTGATTATGCTATTACAGTTGTCCCATTTTCCCCCCTTCATTACCCTCCACCCTGCACACCCCTTCCCACCCACATTCCCCCCTTTAGTTCATGTCCATGTGTCATAAGTTCTTTAGCTTCTACTTTTCCCACACTATTCTTACCCTCCCACTGTCTATTTTCTACCCACCATCTGTGCTACTTGTTCTCTGTACCTTGTCCCCCTCTCTCCTCTTCCCACTCCCCTATTGCTAACCCTCCATGTGATCCCCATTTCTGTGTTTCTGCTCCTGTTGTAGTGGTTTCCTTGGTTGGCTTTTGTTTTAGATGTGGATGTTAATACCTGTGAGTTTTCTGTCTTTTTACTGTTCATATTTTTTATCTTCTTTTTCTTAGATAAGTCCCTTTAACATTTCATATAATAAGGGCTTGGTGATGATGAACTCCTTTAACTTGACCTTATCTGAGAAGCACTTTATCTTCCCTTCCATTCTAAATGACAGCTCTGCTGGATAGAGCAATCTTGGATGTAGGTCCTTGACTTTCATGATTTGGAATACCTCTTTCCAGCCCCTTCTTGCCTGTAAGGTCTCTTTTGAGAAGTCACCTGACAGTCTGATGGGAACTCCTTTGTAGTTGACTCTGCCTTTATCCCTTGCTGCTTTTAGAATTCTCTCCTTCATTTTAATCTTGGCTAATCTAATGATGATGTGCCTTGGTGTGTTTCTCCTCAGGTCCAACTTCTTTGGGACTCTCTGAGCTTCCTGGAATTCTTGGTAGTCTATTTCCTTTGCCAGATTGGGGAATTTCTCCTTCATTATTTGTTCAAATAAGTTTTCCACTTGTTGTTCTTCCTCTTCCCCTTCTGGTACCCCTATAATTTGGATGTTGGAACATTTAAAGGTGTCCTGGAGGTTCCTATGCCTCTCCTCATTTTTTTTAATTCTTGTTTCTTCATTCTTTTCTGTTTGGTTGTTTCTTTCTTCCTTCTGGTCCACTCCATTGATTTGAGTCCCAGTTTTCCTCCCATCTTTATCCTCCCATCTTTGGCTCCCTGTGCGTTTTTCTTCATTTCACTTATTGTAGCCTTCATTTTTTCATCTAATTTGTGAGCAAAATCAACCAATTCTGTGAGCATCCTGATCACCAGGGCTTTGAATTCTGCATCTGATAGGTTGGCTATCTCTTCATCGCTTAGATAAATTGGCTCTGGGGCTTTGATCTGTTCTCTGGTTTGAGCCATTTTTGTTTCTTTTTTTTTTTTCTTTTCTTTTCTTTTCT